>JAKCPI010008921.1:0-101769 GCA_023213315.1 Euborellia annulipes
CCAACTAGTCTCAGATCTTGACTTGGTCAAGTCCGTCTTGAACTCAAGTCTCAGCTTGAGATTTAAAACGTTGCTCCAATGAATCTTCAAATGATCTTACCCAAGCTGCCTTTAAGAAAAAACAACATCTGGCAACCTCGCATTTTTGTTACAAATTAGCCACTAGGCGGCACTGCAGGACAACAAAAAACATATTTTGCTAACCAAAATCTGACCAAAATAAAAATAAATAAATAAATAATCAGCTTAATCTGTTTTATCAAATTCTGTCAACAAAAAATATTAACAAATTTTAATAAGTGAAGTATTTCTAGGTCCTCCCTCATTGGGGAATAAAAAAGAGAAAAATTTTCATAATATATTTTTCTAGACAAACTATTGAATGAAATGGTACAAAAAACACAAACAAATTGTAAGTTAATCTACAGTATTTTTTTTTTAATTTAAAATAAATAAATTTACTTACTTTTTGTTTGACGTTTTTCTGCCACTTCAATTCAATCAACTTTTAAATCTATTATTTTTAATATCTATTTAAAATATTTAATATAATATATTATATTTTTAATAATGGGTTTATTTAATTAATAAACAAATTAATAATTTAATTTAGGCTAATATTTTAATTTAATATATTAATAAATTTAACAGTAAAAATATATTTAATATATTTATTTAAAATCATATTGAATTTTGACAGATATATTTTGAAAATACGAGGTTATGTTCAAAACCTTCTCTGTCAATTATAACATTATGCAGACATCAAAATCTTCACCTCCGATCAGCTCCATCCACACCAATATTCACGTTTTCTATTAATATCTTGAAGTAAAAACCAATTTATAGCGATTAAAAACAGTTTAAACTTTTACACACCGTCTATGCTTCAACAAATTTTTATTTCGAATTTTTTATATATAATAAATATACCTGGTAAATTTTTTAAAAATTCTTGACAGGCAGTATGAAAATATAATTTTTTTTTTTAAATAATAACAATAAGATTGATTAATTAAAAAAAAAAATATATATTCTAAGGGATTATATAGATAGTTGAAAAGATAAAATGTCACAATTCTCCTTTTAGGTTACGAATTCAGGCTGAGAGGGACTTAAGGTTGTTCGGACATTAAAGCACTTTCCTTGATTAAAAGCTAATTTTTTAATATGTTATTAATCACTATCAAATACGTATAAAATAAAATTTTGAAGCAGATCTGACACAGGGTTATCGTGTAATTAATTTTAAAAAAATTGAAATTTAACATGTAGCCTATGGGGAATAACGACGAAATTCACACATATCGAATTATATAGGCATCTGTGCAAATGATACAAAAACAAAAAAACTTACATTTTATTAATTCACTTCCGAGGAATACGTTAAAAATAAAACCAAAAGTTTCTGCCGACCGCTTTTAAAGATATTTTAACAAGAAAGTCAAAAAATTCTCCAAAATGACAGTCGCTAATATTTAAAAATAATGAATTCTCGAGAGTCAGACCAGCCTGGCAACGTCGCATAGCATAAGTGTCTTATCTCTATGTCAGATACATTTTTTTTTTCAATTTTACAATATTTTTTCTCGCAAATCGTCCATTGTGTTTAAACTGATTTGCATTAAACATTGTAATATATTAAATAAAATAAAATTTAAGGCGTTTAAGATTTAAAATAGATAGTTGATGAATGCAATGTTGCCAGTTCTATATTACGTGAAATACTGCTCAAGTCGAAAGTCATTCATTTATTATTTTTGGTAATTAAATTATTAACTTAATACAATTATAAACTCTGATAGGTCCGACTAAATTATAATAAGGAATTTTGGCATTCAAATTTTTAATTTTATTTAAAAAAAAATTTAGATTCTATTATGACTTACGATGTACTATCCGAACAACCTTAAGTCGCCAAATTTGACTACTTGAGATGTAAGCTCAAAATCAGGACTTAAGTTCGTATTAAATGTTGGTGCAACACTCTAAGTTGAAATGTAAGATGTAAGACGATCTTGAGACTTGAGATATGTTGGTGCAACTGGGCATAAAACATTTCATTTTTTTTTATTATTCGGATTCATTGATTAAAAAAGTTTTTGCTCAATTGATCGTATGAATATTTAATATATAGACTACATAATTTTAAAATAGGCCTACTCAGTAAATTCATTTGTATATTATTCTATTACTCTCTATTATGAATTAAATTATCGTAATATTTATGAGTGAATTTCTGCATTTCTCCATTATAAAATTATTTATTTATTTCATATTGCCGTAGTTATTTACATATACCCGTATATGAAGTAGGAAAAAGAGGGCAAGTTTAAATAAAAACAATTTTTTTGTAAATACATTAATTTATAATAAAAGCAATTTTTTAGCGATCATTGGCCTTATTTCCCTCTCCTCTCTAAATATTAAATTTCTTAGTGAATCAATTAAGGGTTCTATCATTTATTTATTACCTGACCACGACCTCACTAATTTGAAAAACTCTTGTCTGAAACATTAATAGAAAAACCCATTAGTTAATTCGTCTTTTGAGTTGCCTACCTTTTAGCAACTTCACTCCACGGTAAAAAGTACTACAAATAACAAACAATTTTCTTTTTCTAATATCATTAAAGAAGATTAGAAAGAAAACTTTTTTGAATAAAAAAAAAGAAAGTATTTCTAACAAATAGAGCAATTCTGTTTGAATACAAATCCGATAGGATATCTTTTTAATTTCTAAAAAAAAACTCCCCCCTTCAAACTGTTTGTATATTTGTGTTTGTTGTTTGTTTGTGTGTGTGTGTGTGTGTGTGTTTGTAAAAGTCAAATTTATTCTGAGAAGTAATCGTAAACGATTAAAATTCCATTAGATGTTGAACCGGTTGCCTTTCCTTTGCTAGTTTAATCTCCTTTCCTCCGAGATAAATATCATTCAAGGGTGAGGGCAGAGTTCAATTCCTTTTGGGGAAAATCTCCCCCACCCCCCCCTCTGCGCCTTTTTACTCACACCACCCTTTATGTCCTTTACTTTTCAAACACGCGATCACTGACCCTATTTCTCTCTCACACCCTCTAATGTTCAAATTAGAAAAACCTTTCATCATCATCATCATCATCAAATTATTATTGTTTTTACTAATTGCAGCTTTGATTAAAAAAAAAAAAAAAAAAAAACATTAAAACGTTAAAATGTTTATAATCATAATATTGGGAAATTAATTGACTTCACCTAGAGGAAGCTAAATATTAGAAGCTTAAAAAATAAAATTTTAGTGGAGTTTTTGTCAATTTTGTTGATTTGAAATTAAAGTTAATTTGAATAATAATTATGTATTTATTTTATTTCATTATATAATTGAATCGTTTATTTCAGAAAGCACCTAAGGGACAAAATTTCAAAAAATGTGTTTTTGGTGCTAATGTACAATTTAAAGGTAAATACATCTTTTAGTGCCGAAATAACCAATGTTCCTCATCAGCAATGCTATTTGGCAGCCTTGAAAATAATCCGTTTATTTCAGAAAGAACCTAAGCGCCGTCGCTTAGGTTCTTTCTGCGGTAAATTTCACTCGTGCCCTGTAGACATCACGTGTTTTGTGACTCGCTGGTTTGATTCAAAGGTTACCTAACACTGAGTAGTTAGTTTTCGTGAGTTTTCGGTGAAAATTAGGTGTTATTTTGTTGTTTATTATTACATTATATTGTTCTTAAGCCATGTCGGATAGTTCAGATGATGAACCTATTCCCAGGCGTAGGCGTGGAGCAGAGGCGTACCGAGGCAGTTGGGGGCCTGGGGCGGCACTAGAAGAGGGGGCCTTATATTGAATTTTTTTTTTTTGGGGTGCTCATCTTTAAATATCCTTCACCTCCATACACAAAAATATTTTTAAAATACCGTATATCCCTGAACCCCAAGGGTCCCGGGGCCTCTCAAAGAGAAATTTTGTTTTTTTTTATCTAAATTTTTCCGTTTTTACTTGAGCCCTGAGGGCCCCGGGCCTCTCAAAGAGAAATTTTCATTAAATTTTGTTTTTTTTTTATAAATATATGGGTGCCAATGCCGGCTCGGGGCCTGGGGCGGACCGCCCCCCTCGCCCCCCCTCGGTACGCCAATGGCGTGGAGTTGTGCACGAAGAAAAATACAAACGGAACATTATTAGGAATGCTAGGCTCAAAGGACTCCAGTACGACTCTGTATATACGCTGTGTATAGAGACATACTGTAGAGTGTAGTCTACTTGTATTTTTCGATTTAGGCATAGTAAAAACACTCTTTTTCCATACTTAAGTGTGTCTGTTACTTACCTTTGATACCAAAACAGGTAAAAATTAATGGTTTGACTTAATTTCAATAATAATTTTTAAAAAATCACTCGTTTATTTCAGAAACCACCTAAGTGCAATTTTTTCAAAAATTAATTACTCAAAAACTTAAAGGAAAAAAATAATTTTTTAAATAGATTATCCCAATAGCATGTTTATGATTTGATAAAAAAATATTTGAAGTAGACTAGACCTATACTTAAGCTGCAAAACAGTTTTTTTTAGTTTTCCGAAAGTTGGAAAAAACGCACTTAGGTGGTTTCTGAAATAAACGATTCAATTAAGGGGCCACGGGAGCGAAGTGATTACGCATGTTTTTCCCGATAAGATGGCGTTGTGTGTCATAAAAGTATGACCAAAATATCAAGTAATTCAAAAATTTGCCAAGAGATTTCAGAGTGGTAGCTAATAATATTTAATGCATTTGGTTGATTTTCATTGATCTTTTAACAATAAATACTTTATAAATGTTATTATATATTATGTATCTTTTATAAAAGCATAAAAATATATAAATATTGGCCAGATATACGCTAATCAGTGAATCGCTGTTAGACTATCCTGCCAACTATTGCAAGAATGCTGAACTAATTTGACAGTTGGTTTTTAAATAAATCTTCTAAGCTTATTTTAAAAATTTCTTAATTAATATGTGATTAATAATAACAATAAATTCATTTTTAAATTTAAAAAAAAATTAAAGATTATTGGGACAGATTGTTTTTTTGTATTTGTTTGATAACAAAAAAAATTAATTACGATAAATTTTTAATAAGTCATTAAAAAAATTATAGCTCGATGTCCCATGTCTTATGAATTTAATTCATTTAAAAAAAACCGCATTGAAAAATTCCTTATAATAGTCTAGTTTTTTTTTAAAGTACGTTTAGACGTCGCTCCTGAACCCCCTTAAAATTTTCAATAAACTCTATTACTTCTTTCTGTGTGTGTCGTAAAAAATTTTCGAATTTTTTAATGATTTGATTAGATTACTTTTTCTACTTAGATTTTATTATTGAAGCAAAATTTTAATTATGTGCTTGCTTTATTGGAGATACTGTCTGTTCCATTTGCAGCTAAAAATGATTGATTTGATATTATTATTGCGTCATTTAGTTATGACATTATTTTGACAGTTTTATTTAGATTGACAATTAACCTAATTTATTTGTCTTTTAATCCTTTTTTTAATTTATATATATATATATATATATATAGGTTATAATGAAGAGAAGGATATATCAGCTAAATTGGTATGCACCAGGTACAACAAAACTCTCAGAATAAGTCGATTCAGCCTGAATTTATTTGGCTATCTTTAATTATTGGATTAGAAAATTGTATAAAACTTATAACACTGGGTGAGTTATATACGTGGCTGTAGATATTGTAATGTTGGGGTTGCGAGGATGCAGCCAAGGAGGTTTGGATCAATGGAACACCATTCCAAGTTGGGACGTTTAGGCGAAAATTTTATTTTGTCATCTTCAGTCGGTTAGCAATTTTCATGCTTATATCGAATACAAGCATGTGTAATTTGGCCAAATGGTATTAGTTTTGAAAACAATGGTTCAGAGAGTTTCCAAGTAAAACATTTACAAAGGCTCAGAGAGTTTCGAAGTAAATGATTTACTTCGAAACCCTCTGAGCCATTGTCCTCGAAACTGTATTTTTATAAAAACCAACTTGGCCAAATTACACATGTTTGTATTCGATATAGCCCTAGCATGAAAATTGCTAAACGACTGAAGATGGCAAAATAAAATTTTCCAAACTTCTCAACTTGGGATTGGTGTTTCATTGGTTCATGCCTCCTTGGCCGCATCCTCGTAACCCCAACAAAATATCTAAAATGTTAATTGGTTATTTTTTTACTTAAAATTATACATGTGATTGAACCAGGATTTGTCAATAATAAAATTTATTTGTTTCATACAAAATTATTCTAAGATCAGCAATGAATGATGAATTATAATAATAATTAATTTAATTAAATTAAATAAGCATTCATCTCTGGTCTTGGGCGCAGGAACGATATAATTTTGTATGAAGCAAATAAATGTTATTATTGACAAATTCTGGTTCAATCACATGTGTGTTTTACAATATGAGTATAATAGTAAGAAAAAAAAACAACCTATTCGAACTTAAAATTTTATAATAATAAAATATAATTATACAATTTTGTAGTCCATTAATCGAAAATGGCTTAATAAATTTAGGCTCAAACGTCT
This sequence comes from Euborellia annulipes, assembly GCA_023213315.1. NCBI lineage: Eukaryota > Metazoa > Arthropoda > Insecta > Dermaptera > Anisolabididae > Euborellia > Euborellia annulipes. Next base: position 6,561 of record JAKCPI010008921.1, read on the forward strand.
TATTCTGAGAGTTTTATTAGACCTGGTGCATCCCAATTCGGCTGATATCTCCATTCCTTCATTATAATCACATTATAGCAATATTACATATTAGCACATATTACAAACAACATTTATATGTTATTTACTTTATTTATAAATTTTTCTCAGGTTAAGAGGTTTCTTTAAAAAACAAACAAAAAAAAAAGATCAAATATTTTAACTAAACTTCATCTCAGAGATAGAAAGTAGCCAACGGGAGAGAAAGAGTTGAGGGGGTGGAGAATACATAAAAGTTAACTCATTTGAGATTATGGACGACTGTTGCTAAGAACTTTTATCTTCTGAAGCACTTAAATAAGTGGTCGGTTAAAAGTTGCCATCCCAACACGCATCTATTCCATACCAACCTCTCTCTTAACACCTTATTATATATATTTAGCTGAAACATGGGCAAATCATAAATTTATATAAAAATTCAATGAAAGAGTTAAATAGAAGTAGAGAAATTTCTTTAATTTTTGTTAGAAATAAAAATTTTAAAGTTGGTATATATATAATTTTTTAAACCCAATTGAATTTATAATAAAAATAACCACCCACTTTCTTTTAATAAATAGATAATTGAGGTCCAGGGAAGTAGGAGTAGTTGGCTGGAAGGGGATTGGATGTACACAAATGCCAATGAAAGCGAATGTTGATCCTCGAGCAATTTCGCAGTCTATTTATCACAATATCGCCCTTCCTCCTATTCTCTCTCACTCTCTATAGCGTAATTACCAATTGATTACGTTTAACATTCGATTCCAGGGGGCCCGGGGACATTTCGGGGTTGGAGGAGAGCTAGGGGGTGTTTGTAATATTGCCCCCCGCTAATAGCATGTTAACTTGATAACCGCCAGGCAATAATGTCAATATCAGCAACAGCAACAACAAAACAAAAACTTTGTCCAAAATACATAGCAAAGGGAAAAAGAGAGAGTGGGGAGAAAAAAAAAATTAATATGGCAGGTTTAATGACAGTTAATTTGGTTTATTTATCTTGGAAATTGAATAAAATAGATTATAAATTTCTAATTTTGTTAACATATTGTACATAGGACTACATATTGTTAAATAATAATAATAACCGAGGAATCAGCCAGCGTGTTAAACGTCTCTAGCTAAGTAGGCCTATAGATCAATTATATTATTAATAAATATCTGAATATTCAAAAAATAAAAAAAATAATAATTAAATAAATAATAAATAACAAAATTTGAATATAACTTTTAATAAATCTAATTATTAGAGACCGAGCGAAAGTCTTTTTTTCCCTTATCATATTTTTTTTTTTTTTTTTTTTAACATTCGCACTTTTTCTCATTCACCCTCACACTCACACACACATTCACACAGTCTTTTCGCAACAAAACTTGCCCCTAGCCTATACAAAAATTAAAAAAAAAAGTTTTTTATTTTTAATTTTTATTTAATCATTCTTTTTGGGCTATAGATGCTATTTAGTGTTTAGAAATGTTCTATAAATATGAATATTTCAGTATCTATGGCTTCAGAAGTGGGCCATCTATCCCGAATTTCATCCCCCCTTGGCTTTGCTTAACAATGGGGTCATAGAAAATTTTTTTCCACATTTAATTAATAATATTTTTTTTAATAAAGTAAAATAACAGCGTCCATTAAACCTTACCTTATTACGAATCCGAGCGTTAAAAATAAATATATCTTTAAGAAAAAAAAAAAATGGAACAAATAACATTTATCCAATAAAAATAAGACTAAAATAAAAAAAAAAAAAAAATCTTGACATTTTGATATAATAATTCATTTTTCATCTAAGACAATTTAATAAAAAAAAAAATCGATGTTTTTTTAATTGGCCCAACCGCCATTAATTGTCTCAAGCAAACCTAAAAGAGGAGCCAGCGAATTTTTTCTTGTCAAGTATCTTGACAGAGAAAATGGAAAGGAACTTTTATATTGTATCTCTCTCTCTCTCTCTCTCTCGTTTTTTTGTGATATAATTAATCACGTACCGGTAGACGACTTCTTTCCCAATAGAACATTCACAAATCAACACAGACAGAAGAGAGAGAAAAAAAATGGGATAGCGTTTGTGTGAGTGAGTGAGTGAGAGGGGGGAGTAAAAACTCAACTTTTATCATTTATTAGTAAGTTAAATATCACGTAGAAAATGAGCGAAGAAGTTGAAATCTATTTACACAAGATTTCTAGAGATTTATATAAATATTAGTTAGACTGGTGAGTGCTACAAAGATAATATAGCCTAAATTATAATTCACTTTGCACAATTTACTTTTCATTTCTGTTTAGTGATATTTTTTTTTTTAATGTTTAATAAGCAATTACACTGCCTCGCTCTCCAAAGTTTAACAAAAGGCAGAGCTTTCACTTCCCTTAAAACGAAGACGAGTCTAGTGAATAAAGTTGTAAAAGTGTGAAAAAAACCCATGTAATCCAAGTATTTAAACTTATTTAAGAATAATAATTTATTTGTTACATTGCGGCCCTCCTGCTGGTAATCCATGGTCCCGGGAACGAGCGCCCACAATTATAAGAAGACCTGGGCTAGAGCTTAGAAACAAAATAATTGTCAACTTCATGCAGTGGCATCATTTCAACTTTTTCTTGGGGGGGGGGGGGCATATATTTTTTCCCTTAAAATTTACCTACAAATAGGTACTCAAATTTGGCCAAAAGATATTTAATTTAATTGTTTAATTTTGTAGAGTTTATATACTCGTAGATATATTTTGAAATATTTTATTTAAGAATAATATAAAATTTAAAAAAAAATCAGAGCTCTTGGAGGGGGGGGGGTGGCATTTGACGTGGCGTCAGTGGCTGACTTGGAGCCCGGCTCGGCTCGCCTACAAACGAGCCCGCAAGTGTGCGTGCTCTCACGAGCCGAGCCGAGCCAAAATTAGTCATTAAATACCCTATCTGAGGAACGAGCCCGATCCGTGAGAGCCGGACAGAAGGCCCACACGGATCTGTCCCAGCTCGGCTGGTGAGAGCCCACACTTTGTGGATTTGGCTCATTTGAAGGCGAGCCGAGGCGGACTTGCACGGCGTGAATGGGGCGCTTCATAGTCTTTTAGTTTGTCCTATAGACAAATGAGGCGCCACTTACCTATAACCCCTTCTAGATAGGCAAAATCTCTACATGACTGATGGTTTTTATGCCTATATATAGGAAACGTTGAATCTCCATCCCCTTATTCATACAGAATGAAATAAAACGATTAGAATTTTTGCCTGGCTTTCCTTTTCTTCAAGAATGCCAGCCTTCTCCTTTCTGACTATGAGACGGGCCTTTTTCTCTATAACTGAGATCCAACTATTAAGTAAAAAAATATTTGGTTATTTTTGAATCCTCCTTCCTCTCACTTGTCAACAATAAAAAGCAAATCTTTACCTTCCTCATGGCTACATAATTTTCGCTTGACCTTTTTTTTAGTTTTAAAATGTCTGATTAAACTCCAGTAAAAATAAACAATGGGATACTCCTAGGCTTCTTAAGTAATACTTGAATGGTCCACTGAATTTAAAATGCCGACACCGAATAGAAACAACTTTAGTTATCAAATGCAGCTTATTTGACAAGTTTATAGTTTTTCACTCAAAATTTTCTTAATTCTCCTTAATAAACGATTGAAATTTTAAAAGCAACTGATTGTGAGAGACCCTTATTGGTGGTCTGCGCTTATTCCTTCTAAACAATGACAATTTTTTTTTTTTAATGTGTGCATAAGGTCCGAAGACCTATAATGACCAGTGGTCACATGCAGCCAGGAAGAAAATAAAAACAAAAGGAGAAGCATAAAAGGGGAACTCAAATGCGGGAACTGAAATGATGCCTGTTGAGATTAGACTTGAAAATCTGAAGATTGTAGGTGTTGGGGAAGATAGACGCAGGGAGCTTATTCCAATCACGGGAGCTCATGGGAACAAAAGAAGATTGGAATTGACTAGTTCTATTAGTCGTGATCTGAACCGCAGAGGGATGCTGGGATGATGTAATTTCAACATAAATATTTTTGTTTAATAAACTATAGTATTTTTCTTTAAAAAGAAACTGATCCAACAAATATTGACCAGGTATTTGATAATTAAACCAATTAGTCAACAAGTTATTTGGTTTGAATGGAAATAAATAATCAACTCTTCATGGAGTCTTTATAATTATAATTTTTTTTTTAGTATACTCTATGAAAATGAAAATATGCATAATGTATGAATCCAATTAGTATTAGTCATAAAAAAGTGATTTATAACTTAGTTATGGTTCTGGAATTTTAACAAATTATTTTAAAAATATTATATCATTGATTTAATAATGTTTATTTAACAAAATATACGAGAACATAAAAAATAGATGTTTCCCTATTAGAGAGAGCAAAAAGCGAGATGGTTCGAGTATAGGGAACGCGATTTTACCACTCAGAATACGAAGTTATCTCGGAAAATTTGCTTATCTTAAACGATATATCGACTGGCTAATTTACAATCTATTTCAAACAAAGCTATTATTTAGAGTTGTGATGGGCCAAATGAAAAATTGGGTAAATCACTAATATTTTGGCAGTAAATAAAAATAGATTTCATTGAGTTCATTAACAGCAACCCTTCATTAACGGATGGGTTCAGGAACCACAGTCGATTATGCGCACTGATGATCTTCTATTCTTTATGAAGTTTTCTTGAAAGCAACGCTTCGTTCGAAAAACTCGTCGGAACCATAGCTTCTCTTATAACAATTAGAGTTGTGGCTTGCTTAAAACTCCCCGAAATTGATTTTTATGTACTGCCAAAATCTTAGCGATTTACCTACAATTGTCCATTTAGCCCATCACAACTCTAATTGTTATAAGAGAAGATATGGTTCCGACAAGTTTTTTCAACAAAATGTTGCTTTGAAGAAAACTTCATAAAGTATATAGCAAAAGGGGCTCGCTGGTGTAGCGGGCTAGGGTGTCGGCTTTCTACAAAGAAGATTCCTATTCAAATCCTGGGCGTGAGGGATATTTTTCATTAAATAAAAATGTAAACAAATCGTCAAGCAAGTCCTGGATTGGAATATAGGATCTCGTCGCAAAAGCCCCCAGGTAACTCTAAGAGGAGAGGGAGTTGCTGTGACATCCCGTACTGTGGAAGCATAGGCGCCGGAACTGGGGGGGGGCAAGGGTACATTGCCCCCCCCTGGCATCCTACGAGGGGGGGGGCAGAGGGGGGCAAAATATCTTCTTTTATTTCATTTATTTTTAAAAATGATATATTTTTACTTTTGAAAAATAAAATCTTCTAAATTAAAAAAAATTAAATGAATAAGAAATTCATTTTTTTTCCAAATTTTTTCCAAAAATTTTTGATAAAATCACTAGCAAATTTTTTTAAAATTTTAATTTTATTTAAATTGTGATTTTTTTTTATAGTAGTGTATAGTAGTAGTTTTATAGTAGATTTGTTTTTGTTTTATACTATTTGAACATATTAAATTATTTTAATTTTCTAAAAAAATTTTTTGCCCCCCCCTGATTCAAATTCGTTCCGGCGCCCCTGTGTGGAAGGGACGTAAAGAAGATTCCCTCTCAGTGATGCATTCTTCGAAAGGAGCAGGCTACACGCCGGTGCTGAGTGAGTCCCCGGTATATGAACTCACCGAAATCTATTTTTATTTAATTCCAAAATATTAGTGATTTACCTTTTCCTACAAAGCTATTTTTATTAAACTTTATTAATTTCATATTTCTTAATTCAAAATGAATTTTTTTTTTTATTTATTGTTTATCCAAAGAAGAAGAAAATAGGCCCTTCGATTCTTTTCTATTTATAAAAAGTTAGATAAGAAATTGTTTTATCAGTTCGAATGTGGTTGGTTTAAGAGTGGAGGCCGTGTGAATATGGAAAAAAGCCTAAAGCCCTTCGGTCATCTGAGCCCTTTTACTCCGATCACTTTTATATATCAAGATATTTTCTTATGATCTCTTGGTCTAAGCCCCTGATTGTTCCATATTGTGTATTTTCCCTTGGAATGGACCCCACCCTCTCGTCTTTTGGGTTCATATCGCTTGCTTGAATGCAAAGGAAAAACGCAGGTCACAACTTGTCTCTTTAGAGAGAGGAGCTTTCCAGCTTATAGCCTTCTGGAATACACAACTTGTTTTTATATTAAACTAAAGCTAAGTTGGAGAAAATATCAGCTTTCATATATTTTTTTTTAGAATCAACCCTTCTCTTATCTTTACTTCTTTCTATCTTTCAAATGTCCAATTTTATTCAAAAAAAAATTTAAACATACCTTAATTGAAAATATCCTGTTTCTTTTTCATCAAAAATAAAAATATTTTCAAGATTTTTTTTAAATATGTTCTTAATATTGGAATATATTAATATATATAATATTGATATATCTATGTAATTTTTAAAGAATTTTAAAGAGCCTGATTTCTCTTTTCCTCTCATTTCGTGAAATTCTCTATGGTTGTGTCACAAACTTTAAGGACTCTCAAGTTAACACGTGACTCGTTAGTCGTTATCACAGGTAGCATTAAAGGAGAATTTAATTGCAGTCTACAGATTGCATAGAGATATGCATTCGTATTGGATAAATACAAAATTCCTGATTGAATTCAGAAAACTTGTAATTAAATTAAATGAACATTTTAAAATTTTTAAACTCATTATGAAACTCAATTTTTAAAATTTCAATTTATACTTTTTTTCACATGCTTCTAATTTTTGTATTTATTTTTTATGTATAATAATGTGAAAATCAAATAAATAAATAAATAATATAATTACCAAAAAAGGGAACTACTTATTAAAAAAATTTTATTAAATAGTAAACTTTCAATGAACCTACAGGAAAATATATATTTATTATTTAGGTATTTGACACAAAAAATTTAATGATTACTATTAATTTTAAGAAATAATATCCTTCAATTTTTAAATTTTTAAAAGCTTTTTTCCAGATTATCTAACAATTAATGTCTCCTAATTTAAGGAAATCCTAAAAACGATCAAAAAAGTAAAGTAAAAAAATATAAATTGCCTTTGAAAAGTCGCCTCAATGATCATAATTGACGTAGAATTGCGTCCGATTTCACCTCGTTTTGGATTAACATAGTCCCAAACGTTCAAGGGGACTGCTTTGAAAACCAAATGGATGTATCATTGATAATCGAATGAAATTCAAGGGGAGGGGCTCAAATGGGCTCTGATTTTGAAAGCCTAGAATTATTAATAGGTTTAGGGCATAATATATATCGGAAGGATATAATGCAATAATCTGATAATAGGGGAAAGCTCAAGGCTTATTCTATAAATATTAAGAACTAATTTAAATTCATTGAACTATAATCAATTTTAAATATTTCACTTTTCTATTGACTTGGATATAAGATCCAAATACAAATTCTTATTTTTACTTTCTCTTACCTCTATATATGTTAAGATATATAGAGAGGGGAAAGTATTAGATTCACGTCAAAAATTTGATGTCGAGATTTTGATGGATATACACTAGGGTGTCCCTTATTTTTCAAAGTATTTATTTTGGAACGCATAGGGCCTAGTTTTTTTCATTTGCCCCTAAAATACTTACAAATAAAATTTTAGCATATTTGGGGCACTGCAACCCGTGCCGACTAGCTCCGAAACATGGCCATACAAGCTGTGCGGATAGTTGCGCGCCCTCGCTCTATTTGTCAGTTGTACTCTGTTTGTTTGGTAATTCAGCAATTCTTTATTAAACATAAGGTAATATTTCCAAATGTTTCGGAGGCTTATTGGCACTCCTTCTTCAGTGGATTTATAATATAACGAAAAAGAGGGACATTCGTGAGAAGAGAGTGGAGAGTTAAAAAGGATGTTTCAAAAATAATTTTTTATATGCCTCATGATGTCTTGCTGTCGTCGCCGAAATATCGCTTTTAATGAAATATATAAAGAACTAGCGACGGTAGGGTTGCCTTCGGCAAACCAACCTCCGCTAGGCCCTGACGGGCGGCGTCTCGGGATATGACTAATAGGGTGGAGCGAATTTTTTTTTTTTTTTTTCGAATTTCAAAACGGGCTACCCTGGAAAAGTTGTTCCATAATGTTACTATTTACCCCCTATTTTTATTTCTTAATACGAGAATAACTTGAGGTGCCCCAAGAGACTCAAAGTTTAAAAAAAAAAAATAATTATGATCTTCCACTATTAAATATAAATATTAGTGCCAAAATACTTAATTAGTGTTGATATATAATTAATAAATAACTTGGAACCAATGACCGAGTGTTTTATTTTCATATTTTAATTTTCAAAATATTTCAACTAGACCCTACGGTAGAAACTTTATCCAAAATACAGGTTTAGGATCCGAATTTCAAAAAACCCTGAAAACCTTTTCGAGATATTTATTTAAAGAAACTTTTAGCGAAGAGAGCTAATTGATATCTCATCTCGTTTAAACGTAATTAAAGAAAGTCAAAAATTTAATTAAAAAATCCATTTTTTTCTAAAATGGCGATTTTGGGCCCTTAAGGTCCGAATTTCAAAAAACCCCTAAAGGGCTTTTGAGGTGTTCATTTAAGGAAGAATGTACCGAAGGAATTAATTTGATATCTTATCTCGTTTAAACGTAATTAAAGAAAGTCAAAAATTTAATTAAAAAATCCATTTTTTTCCAAAATGGCGATTTTGGGCCCTTAAGGTCCGAATTTCAAAAAACCCCTAAAGGCCTTTTGAGGTGTTCATTTAAGGAAGAATGTACCGAAGGAATTAATTTGATATCTTATCTCGTTTAAACGTAATTAAAGAAAGTCAAAAATTTAATTAAAAAATCCATTTTTTTCCAAAATGGCGATTTTGGGCCTTTAAGGTCCGAATTTCAAAAAAACCCTAAAGGCCTTTTGAGGTGTTCATTTAAGGAAGAATGTACCGAAGGAATTAATTTGATATCTTATCTCGTTTAAACGTAATTAAAGAAAGTCAAAAATTTAATTAAAAAATCCATTTTTTTCCAAAATGGCGATTTTGGGCCTTTAAGGTCCGAATTTCAAAAAACCCCTAAAGGCCTTTTGAGGTGTTCATTTAAGGAAGAATGTACCGAAGGAATTAATTTGATATCTTATCTCGTTTAAACGTAATTAAAGAAAGTCAAAAATTTAATTAAAAAATGCATTTTTTTCCAAAATGGCGATTTTGGGCCTTTAAGGTCCGAATTTCAAAAAACCGCTAAAGGCCTTTTGAGATGTTCATTTAAGGAAGAATGTACCGAAGGAATTAATTTGATATCTTATCTCGTTTAAACGTAATTAAAGAAAGTCAAAAATTTAATTAAAAAATGCATTTTTTTCTAAAATGTCGATTTTGGGCCTTTAAGGTCCGAATTTCAAAAAACCGCTAAAGGCCTTTTGAGATGTTCATTTAAGGAAGAATGTACCGAAGGAATTAATTTGATATCTTATCTCGTTTAAACGTAATTAAAGAAAGTCAAAAATTTAATTAAAAAATGCATTTTTTTCTAAAATGTCGATTTTGGGCCTTTAAGGTCCGAATTTCAAAAAACCGCTAAAGGCCTTTTGAGATGTTCATTTAAGGAAGAATGTACCGAAGGAATTAATTTGATATCTTATCTCGTTTAAACGTAATTAAAGAAAGTCAAAAATTTAATTAAAAAATCCATTTTTTTCCAAAATGGCGATTTTGGGCCTTTAAGGTCCGAATTTCAAAAAACCCCTAGAAGGCTTTCGAAGTATTCATTTAAGGAAGAATTTGTTTTTACTTAATTGTCTACCTAATACTTACTTAATTGCGATAATCTAGGTATATATCAAGAGATACTCAAAAACGACTATTTTCAAAAACTTTGCGGGCAGGTCGGCACGGGTTAACGTCAACGTAGGTGAATAAAATTTCATATATAAGTAAGGCTTAGTAGGTTGAAAAAAATTAGAGGGTATGCGTTCCGGTATTCCAAAAAAATTTTTTTTTGCTCATATAAGGGACACCCTAATATACACGTTTTGAGGTCCTCTGAATCCAAAAAAGTGGTTTTCGCTACATGATCTGTGTGTCTGTGAACAAAATATCTCAAGAGCGAAATGAGCTAGGAGGTTGATATTTTACGCGACACGAAGCTTTTGAACACATTCGGCTAAAGAGTACTAGTACTTTACTGATGTACTTTTTCAGTTTTTTTCGATTTTCTCAAAATTCGCTCTAATGATTTTAATTAAAATTCAAAAATCAATTATTTTTTAGATTCTCAATAAAATGTATATTCTCATTTTACTCTCAAAAATTGTTTGAAAACCACTTTGGTTGCCATGGTAACTAAATATAAATATTTTCCCATGTTTATACACTTTTCTCTCATTCACACTCACACTCACACACACATTCACACAGTCTTTTAGGCCATTTAAGACTTTACGATAATTGTTAATTATTAATATATCTATTGGGGGTCCAGGCATTTCTATTTAAGCCATTTGGTATCGAAATGGCTTAAATAAAATCATCAGACTGCCTGGGGTCCGAACCAGCAACGTTTGGTATAGTAGGTCGGCACGCTACTAACTACACCTAGCCTGAGGTTTATAAATTTTATAAGATTTGGCAAAATTGCACCCCCTGGAGTCGAACCAGGCTTTCGCGGCGGGTGGACTACCCTTATTCTAGGGTGCCGGCCCAAAATAAATAAATATATCTTGACACAAAAAAATCTGGTGTGAAAGGACAGAACACAACTTTCGAATACCGAAGGAAAGAGAAAGTTGTATGCTGTGCGACCAGTCACACCAGATTTTTATAAAAAGAGAAAAAATTTGTTAGAGCAGCCACAAAGTAGAAAATTAGATAAAACCTTCTCATTTAGTGTCGCCACATTTCGAGCTTTCGTCTTTGTCAGGAATCGACAAACCGCAAGTCCCGGACATGTGCAGACTTGAAAATATTAGGATGAATTTGATTGGCCCCTTTGCTAAACATAATTTACACATTTTTTTATTATTGATGTTTAGTGATGGTTAAGGGCAGTCTGTCAACCCTTTTATATTACTACTGAATTCAAAAAAGCTTCTCTAATTATCAGCAATCGTAATGGCAACATTTTGCATCCCAACATAAAATATTTAAACAAATAATCTCGACGAGATTAGTCAATATTTTTAACAATTTTTTCCCTCTATTTAGCTATTCAATCATCAGTAATTTCATATATTATTACAGTAAAAGCTTCTAATAATGAAAAAAATTAAAACTAATAATAAATTTTGAAAAATTTAATGAAAAAAAAAAAATACAATCGTAAAGATCTATTATCCAAATAACGAGCCATCCTTTTAATCAAGTTGATTCGAATTTCAAGTGTACATCCCAAGAATTTAATAAGCTTCTAGTTCAATTGTGAATTAAACTCGTATTATATTTTGAAGTAATGATCGAACATTGGAAAAAATATACTTTATGCTTATAAACCAATAAAAAACTTGAAACACATAACCTAGTATTCAAGGATAGAAAGTTTAAATCTAATATCTATTTTTTTTCGCTGAAACTTTAAAATAAAGTTGATGAAGCCTTGAATAATTTTGTGCGCTACTTATAAGTAATCTAGTTATGGAATAAAGGAAAGATTCATAATATTTTATTAAAATCATCATGACTACATCTTCTTTAAAGTATAGAGCGTTTTTTTTTTTTTTTTTTTTTTGTTAGAAATTGAACTTTTATTATTAATCCAATTCGTTCTGGTCCGGTTGTTGCTCTGGAAAACAGAATTCCAGTTCACAAAGTTAATATAAAAACATAGATATTTTTAAAAATATTTTTGAGTTGCGCAGAATAAATTAAGATTTTTATTTTTATAGTTATATGATTATTATTATGGCTAAAAACTAATAGAATTAAAGAACATTTTCTTCATTTTAATGTAACGAAATGGTAGAAAACAATAATGATCTTTTAAAAGCAAGCTAATAAATTTTATAAATGGGTAGTGAGAAGAAAACCTTTGTGGGGTCGAAATGTTTAATAATTTGAGAGTAATGATGCTAACTAACCTTTGCATCATAGCATTCAAACTCGCATAGCCCCAAATTTATCTTCAGTTATAATTACAAAGATCATGCACATTAATTTTACATGACCACATACTAGACGTGAATATCCTATTTCGCTGAGGATATCTCTTCCTTCATGAACTTCTTGTGACGAGTGAATCATTTGCTAGGAACGTAAATAGCAATCATTGAAGTTTTATTAATTACTTTTTTTGATTTGTATTTCTTAAATTTTGACCAACCAAAATTGACTATAAATAAATTAGGAAATAAAGAGGATGTAGCCAATAATTGATTCTCTATTTAATAATTAAAAATTCTCTTTATTGGAACGTTTTGGAACGTGAATATCCTATTTCGCAAAGGATCCCGAGACTTCACCATTCCCCAGAAGTTTTATATAATTTTTTTTTTTTTTTTTTTTTTTTTTTAAACATTCACACTTTTTTATCATTCACTCTCACATTCACACTGTCTTTTCGGCAAAAGGAAAAAAAAAAAAAACTCAGGCCATATAAGACATTTACGATAACCGTTATTGATTTAATATATACATATATGGGGTCCAGGCATTCTTATTTAAGCCATTTGGTATCCAATTGGTTTTATATAATTCACTCTCTCAAGGAATTCAAAAAAATCTTTTTCGGCATTGTATATTTTTAAAGAAATTTCTGCTGACCGACGACACCCTACCGACTACGCCACGGAGCCCTCATGTCCAGCATTTGATTTAGTAGTTTTTGTTAAACGACTTTCGTGACTTTTAAAAACAACATCTTGTCACCTGAATTTTAATCTTTTTTTTCTTTTTATATACCGTATTATACATGGGTGGTTCATTACAAAACTAATGTGAATAAAAAAAAAAAAGGAAGAGCAGCGGTTGCAACAGAAACTGTAGCGTGTGGATGCTCAGCTCAACTTTTGACGGTGAAATATCATTGCAAGTAACAGTCTATTTATTTAGGGCAGGAGTTGACTGACTGCCGGCAATTGGCGAACTAACTTGCGGAGGTAAACATTTGAACTTTGACTGCAAAAATAAAAAAAAAAAAAAACTTTTTAAAAAGCAAAGATAAAAATTAATAATCTGCCAGTAAGAGGGATGAGGAAGATGGATATTTATGAACCGGGTTACGTTGCTTCATTCTTCTGCTGTATTATGATTAATTCATGGAAAAATTATAAATTTTACTTTCTCTTATCTATATATATACATAAAATAGCATTTGCCCTCGGGCCTTGGTGTAGTTGCTAGGGTGCTGGCCTTCTATACCAAGGATCTCGGGTTCGGATGCCAGCCAGTCCGATGATTTTACTTAAGCCATTTGGACACCAAATGGCTTAAATATGCCTGGATCCCCAATTTTATATACCGGATGGCCCATTAGTACGAGATCGATAAATTGTGGCTATATCGTTGCACTTTTTTGAAGTTTGGCCCTGCATTAGGTCTAAAGTGTAGGGCTTTTATGGCTACAATTTTAAAATATTTACCCACTGATCGCTAATCGTATAGTCTACATGGTGCAACGATTCAAAATTGTTTTTTTCAATGGAACGCCCTGCATATTATTGCATATTTGAATTGCCCGATCAATTTTAGTGAGACTTTATTAAACATACCTGTCAGTTCTTCAGTTACAACCGAATATCTCCCAAACCATAAAACATAGAAAGCTCTGGTTGTGTCCCATTGTTAACAATGAATGGTGGAATGTGTCGAAATGATACGCTTATTGTTGCGCCAGTAATTATTGATAGAACTTTGACATTTTTGTTTGCGGATAACTTTATTTTTTCAAATGGAACCACATATCTTTTTTTATTGGTTTTCATGCAACTTCTTATTAGCTTCAAAATTCATATCCTATCATCAACCATTTAGGAAAAAAATCAAGTTATTGCTTTTTTGCCCGATTCTTATGATTATCCTCATCCAACAATGCAGTAAAATGATCACTAATGCCTTGGATTCATCGTGAATAGCAATGCAATGAAATGGAATGGCCTCCAGGCTTGGAGTAGTTGGTAGCGTGTCTACCTTCTATACCGAACGCGGGTTCGGACCCCAGGCAGTCCGATGATTTTATTTAAGCCATTTGGTTACCAAATAGCTTAAATAGAAATGCCTGGACCCCAAATAGATATTATTATATATAACGGTTATCGTCAAAGTCTTATATGGCCTAAGTCGCCGAAAAGACTGTGTGAATGTGTGTGTGAGTGTGAATGAGAAAAAAATGTGAATGTTAAAAAAAAAAAGGAATGGAACGGGTTAAACGTTCTTTTTGTAATAGAATCCAAAAATATTTAGCCCAAGGGGGCCGACATTTTGAAAATCTGTTATAGCCTAATAATCTTGTTTTTTTTTTGTTTTTTTTTTTGTATATGTTTTATTAAAAATATTTTTCTTTTACTTAACCTTTTTATTTACCTTTAGAGTATTGTTATTTGGCACAGCTTGAAAATACTGATTGTGTTTCTGGCAAAAGAGCAATAACTTGATTTTTTTCAGGGTGTAATAAAAGAATATCATGATGTTTTTAACAATAAAGATGGGAAAGTTTCGTTATTTTTTTGAAAACAAGTTTCAAGAATCACTTAAAGCAGAGATAGAATTAGAGTCCCTTGGGTCCTTTTCAAATGAAAAACCGCCTTACTTACGACTCCAAATAGAGATGATTTTATTCTTTATTTATTCTATATATAAAAAAAGTCAAATTAGAAAAGCTAATATACGTTTATATATTTTTTTTATGTTATCATTTTTTACACTAATAAGGACATATAAGGGATGTACTAACAAAAAGGGGTTTGCAAGTAAAAAATTAAATATAAAAAACTCAGGGAAATTTAATTAAAATTTTTTCCTTCAAACATATATATTCCTATTTATAATTTAACTTTGCCCCCTGGTCAATATTTTATGTTAAAGAATTTTATCATTTGACAAGTTCAAATCATAAAATTAATTAATAGCTGACAGCGGCACGGCCTAAGGGCTTGAAAAGAGTTAAAAGAGGAGGAAAATTTAAGAATCGGAAATTGTTCTTTTAATAAAATTTAATTTTAATTTAATACTCCTTGCTTTATGGATGATGGTATTTGCTAAACTTCTTTTATTAAGAAGAAAAAGAGAAGAAATATAATTTTTCTGATTTTAATAACTTTGTAATTAAATTTTTATATTTAGAAGTGTTCAACAAATTTTGTCTGTGCGTCGCAAAATATTTTCGGATTTTAAAGTCAGTTGAGTATAAAGAATTTTATAATAATCGATAAGTTTGTAACAATAGGATCCTAACTGAAAGCTCACTCTCCGTGGCCGAGATGTGGAAAAATGTCTATATTTATAATCTAAAAGCAAAGGAGAGTTGGTTCGGATCCGATGAATTTATTCGAATCACTTGAATCCTAAATTGTGTAAATAAATATGGATGGACTAATATATATCATAATCAGGGTCGCAGATAGAGAGGAGGGGGGGGGTGCAGGGGGCTATATCCCCGGGGTCGGTCATTCGAAAAATTGTTGGCAGGAAGGCCACAATAGCCTTTTACAAACTAAAGAAAAAACTTTCAGGGTGGGGAGGGGAGCCGTATTAGCCCGGGGGTCGGTTCAAGTCTGTCTGCGGCCCTGTTCATAATTAATATTAAGTATCGTTTATAGTCTAAATGGCCTAAAATGCTGAAAGACTTTAAAAAATAAAAAAAAAATAGAAATATTTCTATTGGTTAGCCAAAAGCTCAAAAGCTGAGAGGAGGTGCTATTTAAGAGGCGGAGTCCCACAGACAGCCTATTAAATTTTACCATGGGTAATATAAACTATAAAATCATCAGCGAAGTTCCTTTCACTTCTTTATAAGAACCAATCGTGTTTTTTTAATTCAAAAATGGGTGGAGCTTATAAAAATAAAATGAAATTCTCAAAAAGTCCAAAAAACAATTATTTTATCTAATGAAAATTGATGAAATGGAAACTTGCCTTTAATCATATTCATCTTTTTATTATTTTTTAACAAAATCTGCTGATCATAACTTCATTTCTAATTCAACAGCATTAATATATGTTAATAAATACTATCAATCGATATATTTGGCTATCATTTAACAAATGGCGGAACTTGGAGATAAAATAAAAAATAACACGAAAAATTGCTATGTTGGTTTTATATTATATTCTCTCTCGCTTTTGCTATTTTTTAAAGTAAAGAAAGAAGATGAATCAAAAGAATCATAAAATTTAAACATTTGATTGCTAACCATAAACATGTTTAAAGGAGATCTTAAAAACTTTTATTAAGATTCCAAAGATATCATAAAACAAATAGTAAATATTTGTTTCAGCTTAGACACACGGGATGATGATGGTTTCAAATAGAAAGAAGAGAAATCCAACTCAATTCTATTTCATAAAAATAACTTCTATTTAGTAATGACGTACGAAGTAAAGGTAGCTATATAAATAAAATACTCTCTTATATTAGAAAATAAACAGTAAACAACTTTTAAAAACAGAGATAGGAAAGTAGCTCCATCATTTCCAAGGTTTCTCTTGCTGGTAGAGTGTTAAAAATTTTCAAGGGGTATTCATCAACTTGTATATGAAGTCTGTTACACAAACTGCGACACTTGTCGCTTGAATGCCCTTCCGAGCATTCGGGCGACGTCGCGTCGCTCCGCCTAGGTGTGTGCCTTCCTATTGGAATCTATGTAAACTTCTCGCGGCGAAAAAAAACTGTCGCGTCGCTGCACTTCGCGTCGCCCAAGTGTGCTCTAGGCTTTATCGTTGGAGTTGGATCAGAGTTTGATATTCATCTAGCAACACGTGCAAAAGTAGAACCATTCCCTGCCTCCCCAAGATGTGTAGAAAATTTTGTGCAGTACACAGATATTCCTACAAAATTTTAGAGACATACGGCTTTTCATTGTTAAGAGGAAAATGCAACGCTACTCCATATTCTCTCTCTCTCTCTCTCTGTTGTTCATTTCTATTTTTTTATTTTTTTATTGAATGATTTCTAAACAGAAAATAAATTTGTTAAAAATACTTTTAAAATTATTTGATCTCTTGTTATTGCTTTTTAAATCAGATCGAATAGGTCTATTGAAAAAAGTAAGATATCAATGTGAAAAATTAAATATTATTTAAATGATTTTTCGATGTTTATTGTTGATTTATACAGTAATAAAAACAAAAAAACAAACGAGGCAATTTCTGTTCCAGTAAAAAAAAAAAAGAAAGAAAGAAAGAGAAAGTAGAGCTCTGATACGGGATTTTATCACTGCGGCTGATTTCGCACAAAAGACAATCTAAATAATTCGAAAAGTCGTTAGTATAAAGAGATTGGTTGCTGTGGGTGACAGTTGTATGTCTCCCACCCCTAGCAAATTGTTATCACTCCGTCTTTCAAATATTACGAGGAAAAAATTAAATGAAGCTTATAACTTGAATGCGTCGTCGTTTTTTTTTTTTTTTTTTTTTTTTTTACTCTTCCTCTTCCCTTTTTATATTTATACAATATTTGCTGAGTTAAAAGATTTTTTTTTTTTTTTGTTAGTTCAAGTCAATTCCAGCCGAGGTCACGTGGCCTTTTGTGGTTGTAAATATAGGAAGAGAAGATATTGGGTTGGGATCTGGACGACTATATAAGCAGCACTCGAGTTTGATTATTAAATTTAAACGGGAAATCGAAAAAAAAAATTCATATAAATATGAAAATTTGAAATATCTTTTAATAAACTCCTCTTAGTTGGCGAAAGAGTTCTAAACTCATTCATGTATTCAAGAGATTAAAATATTTTTTTTATAATAGATTCTATCTTTATCTAAAAAAAATTTATTTAATCATATATAATACAATCTTTTTCTATCTTGTCCTTATCTCTATGAGGGGTCGGCACTTTTATTTCTAACGAGACCGACTCCTGATATTTGATGAGAATAGGAAAATAGATGGCAAAAGGATCAGAGTGAAATTCCAGCCTCATCTCGATCAACTCGTAGTCGCCATTCACATAAATGCGAGCTCCTGAGTGGCAATAGGTCTATATATAATCTTATTAATTATTTAACATGATTGTATGCTTTTTGTTAGCGGGCCAAGCACCCCATGGCCCCCAGGAATCTAGCCCAGGACCTCCAGCCTTTCCGGGACATCAGTGTGCTATCGATTGCTCCATGGCCACCGGATCCTCGACCTATACGATTTCCCCATTGCCCTGGGAATCCAACCCAGGATCTTCAGTCTTTCCGGGCACCACCACTACAAGTTCTGTAGTGGTGGTAGCACACTGATGCCCCGGAAAGGCTGGATGGAGGTCGTGGGTTGGATTCCCAGGTGCCATGGGGCGTTTAGTCCTCCAACAAAAAGCAAACAATCATGTTAAATATATCAAAATTAAGACTAGTCAAGTTCGAATCGAGGTATATTGAATTAATATCTTATTCAAATATACAGATCTCAAAAAATATTTAATTATTAATTATTTTAAGAGAGATAAAATTTTAACATTAAAAAAAATGCTTACAAATTTACATTAAAATTATTATCGTACACTATAGTTAAAATTTATTAAAATTGAATTATATAATTGTGCTAGTTTTGTTAGAAAAGGCCACCAAAGAGGCTTGTTTGTTGAACGGGTTGCCTATTTTCAATTGAAATTTTATTTTAACCCCGTTTGTTTGCCCCCCAACCCCAATCTTTTGGGGATCATAGGCTTCAATAATATAAGTAATATATTTACTAAATATGGTACTAGTATGATAACTAATAATATTCGAGTAACGTCATTTCTTATTTGAAAATAATATCATCATACAAATATTAATTTTTTACTAAATCCTAACTAATATCACTTGTCTCTTTTAGTGTCCAGTTGGGAAAATAACTGAGCTATTTATTTAAATAAGAAATGTTATAATTTGAAATAACGATTATGTATGTGATGATAGTTTATTCCAACCTCGACTCGGCTATAATATTAATTCGAATCGCGCTTCCCTCCCACGAAAGGGCTATAATTAAATTTGATGGCTTTTATAGTCTCACTCAAGGCATTAAACTCCAAAATGGTATAAATCTTAAAATTTGTTATTAAGCTATAAATGGCACGTTCCTTTTACTAAGAACTACAGGAGATTGAGAACCAAAACCAAAAGAGAAATAATTCTAATCTATTAGGGTATTTATACCAATACATTTTTTTTTAATAAAATAAAAAATTTTTATATTTTATTATCAGTTTGAAAAAGGATGGTGAGAAGCACAATTTTATATCGCGAATAAATAATGAGAAATAAAGTATCCGAAAGCAAAATAAGAAAAAATATTCTTCTTTTCCCACTTTATTTAATACAAGTGTCGACGTTTCGGCCCATTCTTCCGGCCTTCTTCAGAACATGTGCTATATTTGCCTCTAACTTAGAGGGACTCTTGGCATCTCCTGACAAACAAAGTTTGGTAAAAACATTTTGGCTGCCTATCTTTTAGGCGCTTTGCTTCAAAGAAATAAATAATTTCCTTCCTAAAAAAACCCTCCCTTAAATAATTTCGTAAATACTTAATCGAATTTCACGAATGAATGATTTTTGGAAAGTTAAAGAACTATAGAAGATTATAAATATATGTTTTTTTGCATTCAGAGATGGAAATAGTTAGGGGTGTGCAAAGTTAAAAAAAACTGAAATAAATTTTGATTTTTCTAAACTTTTAGCCCTGTTTTGCACCACTATATCACCTCCGATTGGACTGAAACTTTATATTTCAATGAAATTAATCTATCTGCATATTTTTATGGGATATCGCCTTAAAAAAATAATTCTGTGGTTTTATGAAACCATGATGAAAGTGAAACTTTTTAGGATAGTAGGCGTTTAACTGAAAATTTTCAGAAATTTATTCAATTAAGGGTATTAAAATCGCGTTTTTAATTTTAACTTAATAATTGGAAAATGGGATTGATAATGAGAAATCAATAGACAGGTATGTTAAAAACTGAGAACAATATTTATTTAGTAATTGAAAATTTGAATCATTTTAAATAATTTTAAAAATTATATTTTATCAATTTAAAAATTGAATAATTAAATCTCACAAATATTTTTTTATAATTCGTCAGTTATATTAAATTTTCAACTTTTCTATTTTTGTCGTCACGGCTTGTGACGTCATGGCTTGTAGAGTCACGGCCTTTGACGTCACTACTTGTAACGCGACATGCTGATACAAGAGCAAAAAAAATTTGAGGGGATCAAATAAAAGTTTCACTTTAAAAATATTTAATTTTCTCTATATCTCTAAAACAAGAGGTGATGAGGCGAAACTGATGGCATTTATGGAATCAGCGGCTACCCATATACCCAGTAATAGCTTCAAAATCAAACAAAATTTTTTGTTCCCCTGTTATACATTCAGCCACCAATTAATTATTGCTAATATTTTTTTGCAAATTCCTTTCACTTTACACTATAAACAAATTTTTATTCAACAAATATTAAATGTAAAGCCGATTGTTGTTTCTGTAGAGCTTTAAAAGACACTTCGAATTCCGTCATGAAAATCATGAGAGACTCCTGCTCCTAAAACAAGATTATTGACAATCATATAATGTTGCAAGTGGAGGAAGAAATACTTTAACTTAACACACATACAGCAACACTACTTTCAGACATAAACTCGTTGTGTATATATAAACCCATTAACCGGCAACAAGATTGAGAGCACTGAGCCGGAAGGAAGCGACGGATAATTCACCAGGAGACAAAGCTTATTTTGATAAATGTCCGAAGTTAAAATGTAGCTCTTCTCTCTCTAGTTTTCCTCTCTGTTTTATTTAGATAATTATTATTCTTATTCTTTTTATAAAAAAAGAGAATATTTCAATAAAATACTATCAAAAGTTAATTATTTGTAAAGAGTTAAGATAAAAGAAATAAGCCAAATGTTTTGGAATAAAAACTAGAAAATCATAGATCAACTTAATTGCTTTATTATCTTTCAGGTCCATTTATATATTGGTTACCGCCCCACGAATTTTTATTTTTTGGATAATAAATAACTAGGTCACAAATCCGGTTATTTTGAGATTAATCGGGTATTTTGGTAAATATAATGTTTCCGATAAAAGTTTTCATAAATGTATGCTTTTTGTAGAAATTATAAAACATGCAAGCAATTTTTTAATTAACTATATTAAAATAAAATTTATTCAGCTACTGATTTAACTTGAAAGATATTAAATTAAATTCTAGGTCAAGTTGAATGTGGAATCTGTCGATTCCTTCCATTCAATCAATGGAACCCAAAAGAATCATCGCCAACTCTCTTCACCACCATAATTCCAATTCACACATCCAATTTGTATACAATCGTCTTATCGCTATAATCGACAGTTAATTAATGAACTGGATTAATTAATAATTCTACCACTTCTTCATTCATATGTTCAGTTATTTATTAATTATGCAGCAATAAATAAATTGGGATTTATAGTTTCTTTTTATTTAAGGGTCTCCTTGTCAAAAGGATTAAACTGCTCCGGGCCTTGGTGTGGTGGTTAGCGTGCTGGCCAAGGGTCGCGGGTTCGTAACCCGTCTCCTCATTTATTTCAATTGAATTGGATAATAATAATTTTATTTTATTTCTCCATTCTTACATTATTTTTTTATCTTACATACATGATGTATAAAAAAAAAAAATTATTTTATTGTTGGCTTCGGACAGCATTGCCCCCAATCCAACTTCCCTTATCAATAACTTTACCTACAATTGTTTTAATTTAAACCGTTTTCTGAGGGAAAAATATCATTAGAAATCCCTCAAAAAATGATCATACAACTACATAATATAAATTTAACAGTACCAAATAGAAGGTAAAATTAAATAGGTAGTAAATGGGCTAACTCCCGTCGAAATAGTTCATGTCGCTTATTAATAGATTTATATTGCACTTTGTTATATTTTTGAAATTTAAATATATTTTTTCAGCAAATTTAATAACCTCCTCTAATTCAAGACCTTCTCTAATGATTAAGGGTGGGTACTGAAAAACAAAAATTTTTGAAAAGGAAATAATTGATAAAAAGTTTTGTTTCGAAAGTCGGTAAAAACTATTTTTGGGGGTAAAAAATTTTGGTTCCGGAGAAAAAAAAATGTTTCGGAAAAAATTGGCTCCAAAAAAAGGTAAAATATTTTTCGGTGGGAAAAATTTTGGTTCGCAAAAAAAAATGTCCGGCGGAAACTTGGTCCGCGGGCGAAAAAATTTTTACCGACTTTCGAGAAAAACGGTTTTTTATATCGAGGTCGGTAATGAAAATCATTACCCACCCTATGATTAAGCTATTGATGCCAGCCTCCGATGCCTAAAAATATCTTAAACGAAGAAAAAAAAGATTAAACTTATATTTCAACAGACTTTTGTAAGAGGCTTGGGATTAATTAAATTCTTTTTGGATATACCCAGTTGTTTTTTCTTTTTTATTAAGGTGTATTTGACTTTGATTAACTTAAAGTATCCTCTTTCAAGTATCATCAATTCTTTTAATATTACAACTTAAAATTATTTAAATTTTTCATTTTTTTTATCTTTTTATAAATATATGCATATATTAATATACATGTATATATCAAAACGAAGTAAACAGAAGCCCCTTTCCACTTTTTATTAGCTTTTAAAACAGCCTTCCATTAAAGAGATCGAAAACTTGGTCATCCACTTAGAAGTTTGCTTAGTCCTCTATTTATGACCCGAATAAGAAAGAAAATCAATGCCGGAAGGAGAAAGAGAAACGTTGTAATAGAAAATGAACTTTGTTCAGAGTATAATAATCATATAATGAACTTGGCTCATCTCTTTGAAAGCTTTTTATTTTTGAAATGTTAAAATTATAGAAATAGTTTAGAAAAACAGGTAAATATTTTTTATTAAAATTTTTTTTTCTATTAGATTTTTATAAAAACTACGAAAGTATCAAGAGAAGTCACTTAACAGGGAATTTATAATAGCCCAGACATATTTCAGAGATCAAAAAGACAGTGGTGTCATTTCAAATTTTTCTTAATATTTACCTACAAATAGGTACTCAAATTTGGCCCAAAGATATTTAATTTAATTAATTTTTTAATATTGTACAGTTTTAGCTCAGGGGCCCACAACTTGTGGGTACGTGGATGGCGACCACGAGCTGCCCTAGCTAGGACTGACAGTACTTCTGTTCTTTCCATGTCAGTCTCTTCCCTTCTATATTTTTAACAGGCGTCAGACCGTGCGACGGGCCGGCCTATTCTTTTCTTTCCCGGTCGCAAAAACCCATGAACTGCCGACCCCGCACCGCGGGATTTAAGGCGAAGAAAGAAGTTTAATTTTGTACAGTTTATACACTCGTATATTTTGAAATATTTTATTTAGAATAATATAAAATTTTAAAAAAATCAGAGCACTGGGGGCATTTGCCCCCTGCCCCCCCCCCCCCCAAATGACGCCACTGCAAAAAGAAGATGCATTTCCCATGAAATAAAGCTGGATAAGAATACCAATACTATTATTATCAGGTTTCTTCGAAACTATCAGACTTTTTTTACTAAAAGATATTTCTTAAAAATTTTAAAATAGAAAAGTTAGAAAACAGGAAAAAATTTGGTTTCCTCCAATTACAGTATCTTAGTTCTTTCAATCAATTGGTTCTAAAAGATTCAAAAATAGTCCTCTGATCGCTAGCACAAAATCTTCTATAACCCAGGGACAAATCTACCTGGTATACCGTAAATTTTACAACATTGATCTATGGTCTGAGTATCTTGATATTAATAAAATGAAAGCAATAACTATCAAAAAAATGAACCAAATTTTTTTTTTTGAAGAAATTTAAATTTCTTTTGCTGATCCCTCACATTGAAAATGTTCTCTTGTTGACTATTGTGATAAATGATTTACACTTCTATTCAATACCTACTTTACATACTGTATTAATTTTTAACCTCTCCGTCAAAAGCTCTAATATCTTCTCCGTGTCATAATATTTTAAAAAATGTAGATAAATAGAATATTAAAAAAATCTCCAATTTTGCAAACTCAACATGTTCAATTAAGATGATAAAGCGATTTTCAGCTTCCCAATCCTATCTATCACTTTAAATGCCTCGTTCATTTAACTTATCTCTTTAATATGTATTTTACATGTAAATTATATTCAGAGCAAGTGAAAAAAAAAAACTTTTGTCCTCTCTCTTTCACTTTCACATTCGCAAGGAAAGAGTATACAAAGTAAATGTATAATAGCCTAAGCGCGAATATGGATGAGTCAGGTCTTTTTTTTTTTGGAGACTTGAAGTAGTTAAGAGGCAGTTTTTAATTAAAAAAAGGTTGCGTTACGTTGCGTCTCGATGGTCTGAGCCCTGGTGTGGTCCAGGAGGTTTAATCTCTGATGCCAGTTAGCAGTGATTGATTCCCAGGAGCCCTCGTAACGCATTCGGAGCTTTAATGGGCAAAATGGGCAGGTCCCGGGTAATAAAATCCCTCGAAACAAGCCAGGGCTTGAATTTAAAACTAAACTATTCCACTTTTATAAAGTAGTTTGGATGGCCATTTAACAGAGATTTCTTCATTTCATTTATATGAATATTTAAAAAAAATTCTTTTGTTTTTTTTATAAAACTGTAGTTAATATGTTGGCAAAGGGTTTAATTTCCTTTCCTTAAGTGGGATCGATTAGAGTTAATTTCATGTTTTGTTTGTAAATGTACCAGCTTTTTGTATAATTGTTATATAAAAAATTCGGCATTTGAGGCTATTAGTCTCTTAAATAATTCATTTTTAAATGAATAATAATTATCACAAAATGGTTTATATAATTGTTATCCGAATATCCGAATTTTATATGACTTGATTTAGATTTACAATGTGACCTTGTTATTTATTTAATACTTCTTTTCTCTTTCAATTTTCTTCGTCATAATTATTTGTTTTATTTTGATAAACTCAAAAATGAAATAATCTTCATACACCACTAACTAATCATTTTATTTTTTTTTTTATATTTCTATAATAAATTTTTTTATTTTTGAAGTAGCAAGAGTGTTACGAAATAGAAGCAGCTAGTAATTACTTTCTTTTATCTTAATACCCACTAGGCTGAAATAATTAGAGAGCTAGCTATCTCTTTCTTCTTTTTAGCTACCTCGCGATCCTCTATCCAGCTATATATCTACTTTGGTCCACTTCTATAATAAATTTATTTAAATTAATAGTCAAAGTGTTCTCTAAATCAAAACGTCTCTTATCAACTAGGAAATCTTTTTATGAATATTTCATTAACAATAGAAATTTTTTTTAAAATCAAGTAGGCCTAATTTATTTAAAAGTTATTTCATCCCCCCCTCTTGCCCTCGGGTGTAGGGGTTAGCGTGCTAACCTCGTATACCAAAAGTCGCGGGTTCGGACCACAGGCAGTCCGATGATTTTATTTAAGCCATTTGGATACCAAATGGCTTAAATAAGAATGTCTGGACCCCAAATACGTATATTAATCAATAACGGTTATCGTCAAAGTCTTATATGGCCTGAGATGCCGAAAAGACTGTATGAATGTGTGTGTGTGAGTATAAGTGCGAATGAGAAAAAAGTGTGTGTTAAAAAAAAAAACTTTTAATTGTTATGTCCCACTTAGAGAAACCCCCGGGTCAAGGGACACACACACAATTTGCATTGGTTGTTTGAGTAACGTTGATCAGGACTTACCTGGCGGTTGAAGCGAGTGTTGTAAGCGCGCATACGTGATGGCTGTTGCAGCACGAGGCCAATTGTATTGCTGATGGAGATCGTTCTATTAGCGTTTCGGTAATATGTTTGCCCAAGCACATTTCGGTCGCATTAGAAGTCGTCATCAGAAAGAATTTCGGCAACGGACGAAGCAGAGGGTTGAAGAGAAATTGTTTTCGCTGGTTGGCCCTCATTGATAGCACAACAAATTTATAAAACTTTTTCTCTCTTCGACATGGACTCAAATAATGACCATGAGAGCATTTTCATGATAAAATAATAATTGGCATGAACAATGGACCAGAGAGACTGTCCGGCTGGTAGATCAATGTAAAAGCATCCGCCGTCCCCGCGGTCTCATCTCGACTTGCTTTCTTCTCTCTCCCTGTGTGTGTGTGGGGTGTATATCAAATTTGATTGGCAACCCTTTTGACCAATAGGAATCAAAATAATTCCAAGTGGAAATTTCCTTTGAAAGTATTGAAAGATTATTTGATCAATATATTAATATTTTAATATAAAATTTAATGTATCAATTTCGGTTATTTAATTCAATTTAAAATAAATCTCTTTGTAATAATAACTTATGAAATTAATCATCTTATGTGAAAATGAGATTTTCAAAATTGGTGAAAATAAATAAATAGAGAAAATTAGAACCTTGAACTCTGACAAACGACAAAAAATTACAATAATGGGTAACGAATAGTTTAAATTAAATAATCTGGTGTGACTGGTCGCACAGCACACAACTTTCTCTTACCCTTCGGCAAGAGAAAGTTGTGTAGTGTGCTCGTCACACCAGATTTTTTGTGTTGAGATATTGCAATATATTTAGTTTCCGACAGTGGGGTACATTTAAATTCAAGATGTAAAATTTATAAGTATGGAAAAATATTTTTATTTTGTTACCATAGTAACCATAGGAGAAATTCCTATCTTTCCTATGAAGAGTAAAGTGGTCTTCAGAAGATTTAAATAGCAAAATGAGAATATACATTTTAAAGAGCATCTAAAAAATAATTGATTTTTGAATTTTAAACAAAATCGTTGCAGCGAATTTCGAGAAAATCGACTCGAAAACCACTTTTTTGGAATCAGGGGACCTCAAAACGTATAGATCCATCAAAATCTCGACATCGAATTTTTGACATGAATCCAATACTTTCTCTCTATATTAACATATACATATAGGTAAGAGAAAGTAAAAAGAGAATAAATGAAAAGGGTGAAGTAAAATAAAAGGGGACGAATTCGGATGCCAACTGCCAATAAAAACAATAAAATATTGTTTGTATATTTAAAAGAAACAGAAATAATTGATTTTTTTTTGTACAAATATGAGATAATAATAATTCATATGAAAGGGTGAAGTGAAATAAAAAAAAGAAATTTATTTGTACACCTGCAGTAAAAATAGAAGAAAAATAATAAATATATATATATTTGATTGCAAACAGTTTTTGCGTGTTCCTGATATTTATCAATGCTTACTGAATTGAATTGGTTTTTATATAGGAATATAAAAAAAAAACTTGATTAAACATAAATCATAAATAAATAACCCTCTTCCAATTCCCCAATAGTGTATTAAACAAAATTAAGACAAATGGGGATATTTTTCTTGAATTTTTTTTTTTTTTTATTAATGGAATAAAAGTTATACTTGGTATTTCTCGCTATTACCCTCTTTTTTTTTAGATGGGCCAATTTAATTATTCTTCGTTCAGTTGTTCCTGGTAAATATAAATTTGCCTTGTAAAAAAGAGGTGCGAATAGATAAAAGTAAATTTTCAAAGTCATTCATGGGTTGTACGTGGGTGAGGGGGAGGTTCTGTTATCGCATGAAGCAATTTTCTAGCCGTAAAAGCAGAGCCAAAAACCAACCCCTTAACGCTTAAGTTACGATTTTTTCCTCTTTATGTGTGTGGTGAGGTAGGGGGTGTATGCGACTAAGGGTGGAGTTTGGGGATTGGTGAATTTTTGGCCATAAGCCTGAATATTAAACATTCTCATTATTTTCATTCAGCCGGCAAATTTAAATCTGCTTCCAATAGTAATTTTTTTTTTTAATGAATCCATGTGTTCTCTCATGTTGATCCTTCTTCTATTAAAGGGATGATTTTAAAAAGAGTAAAAAATAATTAATTTTTTACTTTCTCGTTTTTTTAGAGAATAAAATTAATGTTATGATGATTCTGGCTCGTTCTTCATAAATAGTTAAATTAATAAACGTTCTACAAGGAGATCAAAAAAGAAGAGAAGTGATTAATATTTTGATTTTCTTGCAACACTCAAACTTCCGATATTAATGCTAATTATTCATGAATTCTACCAGGAGAATTAAATTTAAGTGCACAAGGTTTTCTGTTTCAATAATATATTAATTTGATATTAACACTTGATGCGCAGATCTCATATATACCCCGTTCTTATTTATTCATAACTCTAATAGCTTTTGAATTTTTAGATTTATGTAACATAATTATATTGCTGCATTTCTTTGTGATTAAATATACCCCCGAAATTACATGACTATTTCAATTCATGATAGTTATAATAGTTTTTGGAAAGCCTTCAATATTAGGGACAATTGGGGTACCTCTAGGCGATTCATATACGCCTTTGAATGATGGACTACACCCAAAAAATGACAATATAAATAAATTTTAGTCAATTTTTATAAATTATGAGAAAACTTTTTTCTCTATAATAATTTTTTTTTAATATCTTTTTTCATCTGAACTCATATAAAAGTGGGATATTATACCCCTTTCTTATTTATTCAAAATAATTGGTCAATTATAAAATTTCCAACTGGAAAAAGACTTAAAATAAACGTTAAAAAATGCTATTCTATAAACAAAGTTTTAACAGCGAAGTTGTTTCTTTTATTTTTATTTTTTTTTTAATTTTTACATTTGACCTCCGGTAAAATACCATTATGGCCATCATACATACAATATATTAACATATATTACAACTAAATGTGCACATTGTTCAAACTGAAAAACTTGTATATGTTGACGTATGTGTCCTTTTCACCACTGTAGAGCAAACTCTCCAAGTTCACAGGTCTTGGGATCTTCTTTTCCAGCAGCCAATCTTCAAATTCCTTCCTGTCCAAGAGGGGTTTCTTTTATTTCAAAGCTGTCAAAATCATAACCATTTTTTTTTTTTTTTTTTTTATATAAAAAAGTCATTTCGGCTGAAGAGGCCATTTGACTTTTATAAATTTATTGATTATTTATTTAATACATGAATCGATGGCTTCTGACGGGCGTTCAATGGTCTTGTTTTTCGGGGGCCACCTATCCCGATTTTCAACACCACTTGGCGTTGCTTAACAATGATGATCTTGGTGGCTGTTGTTCCTTCTTCTTGCCAGGCCCGCCAGCACATTTTAGGTTAAATTTATTCATTAAATACGGCGTTAAAATATTAAAGGCACTCCCTAGACATGACATTAATTTTTAACTCTATTGACTAAATGCTTTGGCTTTAAAGTTTTTGTTTAGAGAATAGCTATTTAGGAAAGAAAGTGTTAAAATGAATTGTTTACAGATGTTTTTTTTTAACACACACTTTTTTCTCATTCACACTCACACTCACACACACATTCATACAGTCTTTTCGGCAATACAGGCACATAAGTCTTTGACGAAAAT
Source organism: Euborellia annulipes (assembly GCA_023213315.1). Taxonomy (NCBI): domain Eukaryota; kingdom Metazoa; phylum Arthropoda; class Insecta; order Dermaptera; family Anisolabididae; genus Euborellia; species Euborellia annulipes. The sequence goes on from JAKCPI010008921.1 coordinate 36,057, forward strand.
CGTTATTTGAATATAATATATATATATATATATGCCTACATATATATTATATGTATTTATATTTATTATTAAGTATATATATTATATGTATTTGGGGTTCAGGCATTCTGGTATCCAAATGGCTTGAATAAATTCATCGGACTACCTGGGGTCCGAACCCGCGACCCTTGGTTTACAAGGCAGGCGCGCTACCAACTACACCAAGCCCGAGGGCTTGAAGATGTTAAACGTTTACGTTTTTGTTAAGAGAATAGACCTGAATAAATCGATAATTTAAAAAATGAGAATGTTAACATAATTCAAAGAGAAAGAGCCGCCATTAAATATTAATAACATAAAATGGATAAAAGATATTATCAACGTGTAATGAATAACAAGTCCAGAAGCTAAAATCATGAAAAGGACTTCAGTCAAAGAGTGAGTCTCTGAGTCTCTCTCGTTCCCTTTCAATTCGTACAGGCGGCTGCTTGGCTTTACTTACCTACTCTAATACACTGTATACGTCTATTTCAATGCCATTTATTCCTATTTGCTTAAATAGTACAGTACCTTTACTCTCTCGTTCTCTCTCTTTTTCTCATGTTCTTATTCAGATAATTTATCTACATAAATAAAATTCAAGTTTTTTTTTTTTGCTTCCCTTTAAAAGAATTTTTCATTCATTTCAATATTAGATTAATAGTTAATTTGTAATATAAGCCAGGCGATAAACCTTTAAAAATGTCTTTCACTCGGATTATAATTAAATATAGACAAAATATTAGTTAACGTGAACGATATTCATATCTAAAACCAACAGTTCGTCTGCAAAATAACAGGTAATAGCGTAGCGCAGGGTGAGAAGGGAGAGACATCTGTCCCCGGGCGCAACATCTGGAGCATCAAATTTATGTTAACATAATTGATGTTAATAATGTTAAATTATTGACTAATATTTGCATTCCCTGGAACTTATTGCAGTGTTAGAATACTCGTATATCCGGAGTTTGATTCCCGTTCTAAGAGACAATTTAGTTCTGTTAAATTAGCTACAAATCAATTGAAATAAATACGGATGAAGTCTATATACCGAAAAACTAAAAAAAAAAAAAAAAAAAAAAAGAAAATAATGATAATAATAATTCTGAATTAATTTTAGGCTTTTAAAGCTTTTTGTTTTTATTATTTCGGCCCTTCTCTGTCGTTTTTGTTTTGTTTCTATATCCGGTATATTTTGTACTTTATCCATAATTATTTTACTTTTTGGAAGGTTCAGGAGAAAGAACCAGCGTCATTTTCTCTAAGGCAGCGGTTCCAAACCCGTGGGCCGCGGGCTGATTGGAACTGGGCCGTGGACGTCTAATGAAAGAAAAAAATTATTACTTATAATTAGAGAGCGAAAAAATAGTCTTTCGACTTTTCTCAATTTTGCGACTTTTCCAGATTTTCCTCAATGATTTCACAAAAAGAAACGTTTTTTGAGATTTTCAAAAACGACTTTTGCGACTTTTTTGTGCTTTTTTGCCTATCAGAGAATTTTTTTGAAAAAGCGACTTTTATGACTGACTTTTTTCAAATTTTTGAATATAATATGCTTTTTTTAAATTTTCCATTTTCGGCTGAGGCCATTGAGTTTATTTTCTTTTCTTTTTTTTTTTTTTTAATTTATTTATGGTCTTTTTTGGCATCGAGTACATTTAGACCCTATTTATTTCAATTGATTTTCATCCATATCAATTAATATATAAGGTTTTATTATATTATAATTTATTTTGCAAATCATACTTTTAATAAACACAAATGACTCCCTAGCAGCTCTGGAGTGAACATTTCCCTACCTTCATAAAAATAAAAATTAAATAATACAACCGTTTATTGCAAAATAAATATTTAAAAAATTCAATTAATTTTTACTTTCCCTTATCTTAATATGCATATTAGGGTGGTCCTTATCCATAGAGGTCATGTTTTTTCCATCGCCTTTGAACTTTGAGAATTTTCAAGATTTTCCTAAAACTTTAAGCATTCCTTTGTTTTCGTCTACAAGGGACTAAATTAATTTCAAATTACAATAAAACTAGAAATTTATTATTTAGAATTTTTTATTGCTTAAAATTACCTCAAATAATACATAATTAATAAAACGAATAGGGATAGATTAATTTGTTTCATCTGTCAAAGTTCCTCAGCATAAATCTTGTGTGTGTGTGACCAGTCTCACTTCTAGTTAGTATGAATACATGTTTTTTTAAGTCTTTTAAATTTCTTTTAAAAGTTTTCTACTAATACAAATAATTCCTGTAAGAATTTTTATTTTCTAGACATAATTAGATAGATTCTCTTATAAAATGTACGTATTAAACCAACTTTTTTTGTATAAGTGAATTAATGTTTTAATCTTATATTCTCTCTTTTCTGTCTCTTCTCTTATAATGAAATTATATTTTAAATTTATTTCAAGCAGAGAAATTTTTTTTTGTTAATTAATGTCATTAAAATAATAATAATAAATCAACTTATTTTAATTCACCAAATATGTAATGTGAGGTTTCTTTATTTATTTAAGTTAAATCTTTCGCTCAAGTATATTAGTTTAATATGCCAGAGCGAATGCAAATTTGACCTTATGGATTTACTATTTTTTTATTTTTGATAATTTGACAAAAAATGTATTTCCAAATTTAATTAAGCTTAAATTATCATCTAATTAAAGATAAATAAATAACACCAGGTTAGCCCCCGGGGGGGGGGGGGGGGGGTGGGGTGTTACTTCTTCCCAACCGTCGGGGGTTGGGGCCCGGGCCGGGGGGTTTTTTTTTTTTTTATTTGAATGATTGTTTGAATAAATGGGCCCCCCCTATTTTTTTTTTTTTTATAGGTAAAGGTAAGTGTTGGGTGGGGGGGGGGGGGGGGAGGGGGGGGGGGGGGGGGGGGGGGGGGGGGGGGGGGAGGAGGGGGGGGTTTTAAAAAAAAAAAAAAAAAAACACCAGGTTAAGTTTCAAAAGGATTTTATTTTTAGATTATGCCCATTTCGAAGTTAATACATCATATTCAGAGTTATTTAAGTCAAAATGTGCATAAGCTAAAATATAAAGTCCTTTTGATACTTAACCTGATTTATTTATCTCTATTTAGATGTTTTTTTATTTAAATTTAAGAATGTTTGAACTAGTGCCTACAGTGAATTCTTTGGATTATGAGAAAAGTAAATTTGTAGTTGGATAAAAGTTGTTGATGAGTAAGCAGCTAGTATTTATTTCAATTACTTAATTAAGGCCAATTAGGCTCTTTGGATTATATTAAATATATCTCTATTAAAATGAGAATAATACTACATAGTATTCTTTGGCCGATTTTGTTCGTCGTGTCACCTGCCAAGGGGGTACCTAACTTAAATATAAAATTTAAATCTCGTAGCTCTTTTTGTTTTTGAGATATTTCGTTCACAGACAGACCATATTGCAAAAACCACTTTTTTTGAACTCAGGGGACCTCAAAACGTTGCCTATATATCCATCAAAATCTCGAAATTGAAATTTTGACATGAATCCATTACTTTCTCTCTATATATGTAGATAAAAAGGTAAGAGAAAATAAAAATAATCGATTATTAAAAAAATATAATTGAAAATAATCGATTATTTTTTCATAATCGATTATAGCCCGCAAATAAATCTTTATTCTATTCTATTCTATAGGGAAATAATTTTTTTTTGTGTTTTTAGCATCGATTATAGTCAATTTGCCTTTTCATTGACTAGGCTAATTAATCATCTGACCACAAATATCTTTGAAAGTTTTACCTCTTTGTACCATCAAATTTCAAGAGAAATAATTTTCTGATCTGATTAAAATTTAGAATGATCCCTTCTCCTCATCGTAAAGGCAATGCTATAATCGTAACGCAACTGAGCTAATGCAGTGTTGTTAATGAAATCTTAAGGCCCTCTCTTTTTTTTTTAAGTACAATGAATGAAAAGAGGCGAGACTTCGCCATTGTGAACATGTAAGGGAGGCTCAGAAAGCCCAAGGGACTTTTGGACGGACACGTAGAGACAAACGCTTTTATTAGTCCGAAAAAGTGCGAGCACTAAGCCTTTTCATTTACGAGAAGAACTAATCTATATAGGAGACGAACTGAACGGAGGGGGCCTCAAATGAAAGCCTTTATGGCTTGCTTTGCTTTTTTTAACATCCCTTTTGATAAAAATATATATAAATTATTAAATTTAAAACAGAGAATCTGATCGCAGGGACGGATTAAAGAGAGGGGGGGGGGGGCGGAGGGGACGATCGCCCCCTCCGAGAAAAATAAATTTGAAAGTTTTAAAAACTAGTCATCTAAAGAAATTATTATTTTTAAAGTGAAACTTTTATTTTATCCTCTGAAATAATTTAAAATGATTCAAATCTTCAATATATATGTATATATATTAGCGGTGTGTCCGTCTGTTTGTCCGCCCGAGCCAGCTGGTGGGGGGCTCCAGAAGGGCGAAGCCCCCCCGGTTAGATATATTATAAAATTTGATAACATAACATTCTTTTTCTTCCTTGGGCTCGCAACACAAGTTCATTATTTACATAATTATTATTTTACCATCAAACAGGGACGGATTAATGCAATTCTGTCGGTGGGGGCGGTTTTTTTTATTTTTTTTATTTAAGGTCTTTTTCGGCATCTATGGCCATTTCAATTGATTGGTAGCCAATTCAATTTAAATAAATGTGACCGCCCCCTCCTAGAAAAGATAAAAAAAAGTTTTAAAAACTAGTCATCTAAAGAAATTATTATTTTTTGTCTAAAATATATTTTTACATTTATTTTAAATTCCCGGTGGGGGACAGTTGATTGGAAGATTCAATTTACAGGAAGCCCTCTCTGAGGGATGAAAATTTCTTAAATAATATCTTCAAATGCATCGTTAAGATGTGACGTAAAATTGATGGTTTAAACTTTTTTCCAATGTAAAAATATTTTTTAGACAAAAATCATTGTGTGGTTTTATGAAACCACGATGCAAGTGAAACTTTTTTCGGATCGTAGGCGTTTAACTGAAAATTTTCAGAAAATTATTCGATTAAGGGTATTAAAATCGCTTTTTTAATCTTAACTTAATAATTGGAAAATGATTAATGAAAATGGGAAATCAATAGAGGCATATTAAAAACTGTGAACAATATTTATTTAGTAACTAGCCGCGCCGCCCGCCAAGGCTATATTATAGCCTACTACAGTTACATGATAAACCTATTTGAAATCTTTTATATTAAACTTATATTTTGGAAAAAAGTTAGAAAAATACTAATTCGATTAATCATTAAGATTTTAAATTTGATTTTGTGTATCCATATTTTTTAGCCTTGTTGATATCGATTTTAGTATTCGAAATTGTAACTGATCTTGGGTCATTAATAGCTTCACGTTCATTAATTTACGACAAACGGAGTAAATGATCCATGTATAATAATAAACAAAAAAAAGGTTGACAAGGTCTTATACTACAGTACATTCCGGAATATATTCTCGAGCTTTTGTATTAAACAGATAGACTATTTGACAGAGGTATTTAAATTAATTAAAAAAAAAAAAATTTATTACTTCATATAGCCTACAAGTAATTGGTGGCCAAAATGGTGATCTGCCGAAGGCCAATTTTCTTTAAAAACTAACTAACTAACTATAGCCTACAACTACTGATATTTCACTATTCAGTAGAGAATTTCAAAGAACTTTTGGTATTGGCATAAATATTATAATTTAACAAATGCCATAAATTTATTGCACCTTTAAAAATATTTTTCAGCCCCCGAGTTTGGCGTAGTAGGTAGAGTGCCTACCTCCTATACCGAACGTCGCGGGTTCGGACCCAGGCAGTCCGATGATTTTATTTAAGCCATTTGGATACCAGATGGCTTAAATAGAAATGCCTAAACCCCTAATACATATATTAATTACAACGGTTATCGTCTAAAGTCTTAAATGGCCTAAGTTGCCGAAAAGACTGTATGAATGTGTGTGTGAGTGTGAATGTTTTAAAGAAAAAAAAAATTTCAAAATAAGTTTTTTTTTTATAGAAACAAAGGCCTTATTTATTAATTAAAAAATTAACTAAAAAAAATCATTGTGTGGTTTTATGAAACCACGATGCAAGTGAAACTTTTTTCTGATCGTAGGAGTTTAACTGAAAATTTTTAGAAAATTATTCAATTAAGTGTATTAAAATTGCGTTTTTAATCTTAATTTAATAATTGGAAAATAGGAATGATAATTGGAAATCAATAGGCGTATGTTAAAAACTGAGAAAAATATTTATTTTGTATTTTAATCATTTTAAATTATTTTAAAAATTATATTTTATCAATTTAAAAATTGAAAAATTAAATCTCACAATTATTTTTTATAATTCGTCATAGGCCTATATATTAAATTTCAACTTTCCTATTTTTGTCGTCATGGCTTGTGACGTCATAACTTGTAGTGTCACGGCCTTTGACGTCACGGCTTGTAACGCGACATGCTGATAGAGAAACGAAAAAATTTGTGTCGATCAAAATAAAGTTTCACTTTAAAAAAAAGCAAAAAAAATTATAAAAATGAAATTATAAAATACACATATTTTTCCTAGAAAATACCTAAGTTAAAACAAATAGTCGTTTTAAAATTTTTAATTAAAGTGATTTTTTTTCTTTTATACATTTTTTTTTTTATATAGAGATTTTATTTAAATAATTTTAATGAATAATTTTTTTTATTATTTGTATTTTATATTCGAAGAGAAAGCAGAATTGTGCGTTAAAAAAGTTTCAAGAACATAGATTTAATAAATCCAATTTTGCTTTGGAAGGCTTTCGCATTATTATAAAATAAAAACTTTGATAATTTTCGGATTTATACTCCTTCGCCTGTTGCTATATTAAGGTCCGAATAAAATCGTAATTTGAAATGTTATTTTCATCCAATTTACAAAACAACGGGAGAGATAAAAAAAATAATAATTCAACTTAATTTAAATCAGCCAGCCAAAGAATTTTAAAATGATTTTTCAGGGAAATCTTTTTTTTTCAGGACAGCGTAAATTAGAAAGGGTTGGAAGTCATTCGCCTTTCAATATGCTAGTCAAACGTCGTCTCCGATATTGAATCATAGGCCTACAGATTAGGGTGGATCAGAGGCGTACCGAGGCAGTTGGGGGCCTGGGGCGGCGCTAGAAGAGGGGGCCTTATATTGAATTTTTTTTTTTTTGGGGGGGGGGCTGCTCATATTTAAATATCCGACTTCTCCTTACATAAAAATATTTTTAAAATACCGTATATTCCTGAACCCCAAGGGTCCTGAGGCCTCTCGAAGAGAAATTTTCATTAAATTTTGTTTTTACTTGTGCCCTGAGGGCCCCAAGCCTCTCAAAGAGAAATTTTCATTAAATTTTGATTTTTTAACTAAATTTTTCGGTTTTTATTTTAGTCCTGAGGGCCCCGGGGCTTTCAAAGAGAAATTTTCATTAAATTTTGATTTTTTAACTAAATTTTTCGGTTTTTATTTGAGCCCTGAGGGCCCCCGAGCCTCTCAAAGAGAAATTTTCATTAAATTTGATGTTTTAACTAAATTTTTCGGTTTTTACTTGTGCCCTGAGGGCCCCAAGGCCTCTCAAAGAGAAATTTTCATTAAATTTTGATTTTTTAACTAAATTTTTCGGTTTTTATTTGGGCCCTGAGGGCCCCGGGGCCTCTCAAAGAGAAATTTTCATTAAATTTGATGTTTTAACTAAATTTTTCGGTTTTTATTTGAGCCCTGAGGGCCCCGGAGCCTCTCAAAGAGAAATTTTCATTAAATTTGATGTTTTAACTAAATTTTTCGGTTTTTACTTGAGCCCTGAGGGCCCCGGAGCCTCTCAAAAGAGAAATTTTCATTAAATTTTGATTTTTTAACAAATTTTTCGGTTTTTACTTGAGCCCTAGGGCCCCGGGGCCTCTCAAAAGAAATTTTCATTAAATTTGATGTTTTAACTAAATTTTTCGGTTTTTATTTGGCCCTGAGGGCCCCGAGCCTCTCAAAGAGAAATTTTCATTAAATTTGATGTTTTAACTAAATTTTTCGGTTTTTACTTGCCCTGAGGGCCCCAAGGCCTCTCAAAGAGAAATTTTCATTAAATTTTGATTTTTTAACTAAATTTTTCGGTTTTTATTTGAGTCCTGAGGGCCCGGGCTTTCAAAGAGAAATTTTCATTAAATTTGATGTTTTAACTAAATTTTTCGGTTTTTATTTGAGCCCTGAGGGCCCCCGAGCCTCTCAAAGAGAAATTTTCATTAAATTTGATGTTTTAACTAAATTTTTCGGTTTTTACTTGAGCCCTGAGGGCCCCGGGGCCTCTCAAAAGAGAAATTTTCATTAAATTTTGATTTTTTAACTAAATTTTTCGGTTTTTACTTGAGCCTGAGGGCCCCGGAGCCTCTCAAAGAGAAATTTTCATAATTTAAATTTTGTTTTTATTTGGCCCTGAGGGCCCCGGGGCCTCTCAAAGAGAAATTTTCATTAAATTTTGATTTTTTAACTAAATTTTTCGGTTTTTATTTGAGCCTGAGGCCCCGAGCCTCTCAAAGAGAAATTTTCATTAAATTTGATTTTTAACTAAATTTTTCGGTTTTTATTTGAGCCCTGAGGGCCCCGAGCCTCTCAAAGAGAAATTTTCATTAAATTTGATGTTTTAACTAAATTTTTCGGTTTTATTTGAGCCCTGAGGGCCCCCGAGCCTCTCAAAGAGAAATTTTCATTAAATTTGATGTTTTAACTAAATTTTTCGGTTTTTACTTGAGCCCTGAGGGCCCCGGGGCCTCTCAAAAGAGAAATTTTCATTAAATTTTGATTTTTTAACTAAATTTTTCGGTTTTTACTTGAGCCCTGAGGGCCCCGGGGCCTCTCAAAGAGAAATTTTCATTAAATTTGATGTTTTAACTAAATTTTTCGGTTTTTATTGAGCCCTGAGGGCCCCGGGGCCTCTCAAAGAGAAATTTTCATTAAATTTTGATGTTTTAATAAATTTTTCGGTTTTTACTTGAGCCTGAGGGCCCCGGGGCCTCTCAAAGAGAAATTTTCATTAAATTTTGATATTTTAACTAAATATTTCGGTTTTTACTTGAGCCCTGAGGGCCCCGGGCCTCTCAAAGAGAAATTTTCTTTAAATTTTGATTTTTTTAACTAAATTTTTCGGTTTTTATTGAACCCTGAGGGCCCCGGGGCCTCAAAAGAGAAATTTTCATTAAATTTTTTTTTATAAATATATGGGGGCCTATGCCGGCTCGGGGCCTGGGGGACCGCCCCCCCCCCCCCCTCGGTACGCCACTGGGGTGGATCGAAAAAAGTCAAGTTTTGAATTCACAGATGCTATAGTGCGGAAAAGTTGCGATTGGTGAATACAAGAAAAACAAAAAACATTTTTTGAAATCGGACTTCATTTTCCGATCGGCCTAAAGTTTCATTAAATTAGTGAAAATCTTAACTTTTTCAAATTTTTTTTTTAAATATTTTATTAGGCTTATTATGTAAATAAGCGAAGAGCTGGACAATTAGCATGCAACTCAAAATCAATCAATCAAATCTTTTTGGCCTCACAATCATTTTCCAAACATAATAAATGTTTCCAAAAATTACGAATTTCGTTAAACTTCTATGAACTTGCGCGATCGGAAAATATATTCCTAGAGACAAACAAATTATTTTTTTTACTGTTATTCAATGCTTGATGTAAAAAAAATTTGCTATAGGAATTAAAAATACAAAGGCAAAAAATTTTAAAAAAATATTTGAAAAAATTAAGATTTTCACTAATTTTATATTATTAATGAGGGAGAAGAAATGGAGAGAGATGCAGCTAAGGTTTTTTCTTTTTTTTATTTATTCAATTCCCACAGCTGAAGTTTCGGTTCCGTGTTTGAACCTTCTTCAGAGCTGGCGAAAAGTCATTATGAAAGTGTCATCGTGGATTTTATACATTGTTGAACAAATTCTTATATATTTATATTTATTATATATTCATAATGACTTTTCGCCAGCTCTGAAGATGGTTCAAACACGGAACCGAAACGTCAGCTGTGTGAATTGAATAAATAAAGAAAAGAAAAAACCTTAGCTGCATCTCTCATTTCTTCTCCCTCTAATTAATAATATAACATCACAGCTATAAATTGCTTTGTGCACTAATTTTATGAAACTTTCGGAAGATTGCGCGATCGAAAGATCAAGACCTATTTCAATTTTTTTTTTTTTTTTTTGTTTTTCTTGTATTTACCAATCGCAACTTTTCCGTACTATAGCAACTCTGAATTCAAAACTTGACTTTTTTCGAACTTGAACATTTTGGAAGCAGTAGGCCTATATAGAAATGCTTGTTTCAATTTAAATATGAAATAATTTCATAAAAATTGTATTTACGTAAATATCCGGGGTATCATTTGATATGAAGCGCCAAATAAAAAACGAAGCTGGAAGTTGTCTGGTCGTGATTATTAATATTCAAGAAGGTGGCTTGTTTGTCACACACCGACCACGACATTGACAACTCGACGCAATTAACACCCAGTCGGGCTTAAGCCACATCAAACAAGCTGGTTGCCTATGTGCGGTAGCAGACGCCAGTTGACCACACCCAGGGATAATCTGCGGTGACAAATTTAATGCAAACTGACCAACGGGCTACCTTACAGCAAAACAGGTTACGTCTTGTAATTTAGTGACCACAAGTCAGTCGATTCGTCATTAGATTTCATTAATCATCTTGAAGAATTGAGAGTCCATGGCATGTGTGGTAGTCATTTCATACCTTAATACTACATTATAATATGATATCATAAAAATACTATTAATTCTTTCTTAGAGCCTATAACAAACACGGCAGATTTTACTTAAAACATCTGGCGTGACTGGTTGCACAGCACACAACTTTCTCTTACCCTCTGTATTTATAAGTTGTGTTCTGTGCTTGTAACGCCAGATTTTTTTTGTGTTGACTTATATTTTTTTTAACACTCACACTTTTTTCCCACTCACACTCCCATTCACACACACATACACACAGTATTTTCGGCAACTTAGGCCATTTAAGACTTTGACGATATTCGTTATTTACTAGCCACTACATCGACATATACCAGGTATTTAGTGCCCTACATTAGATAGAATTCAAGATGTAAAATTTATAAACATGGGAAAATAATTAGGCTATTTTGTTTTTATGTCAACCATTTCTCCTAACTTTCCAATGAAGTACAAGAATAAAGTGTGCTTTACACAATTTTGAGATCAACATTTTAAAGAGATTCTAAAAAATAATTGATTTATTAATTTTAATCAAAATTGTTAGATCCAATATTGAGAAAATTGAAAAAAAAACCTGAAAAAGTTCATCATTAAAAAAGTAGTAGTAAACTAGTAATTTTTGGGGCGATTTTGTCCAAAAGCTCCGTGTTAAGTTCCATGAGGATTACTAGCTTAAACTCCTCTTTTCGTTCTTAAGATATTCTGTTCACAGGGACCCACTTTTTTGGACTCAGAGGCCTCAAAACGTATATCATATCAAATATCAATTAAAATCTCGTCATCGAATTTTTGACATGAATCCAATACTTTGAGAAAGTATTGTAAAAAGAGATAAAATATAGTAATTATATTTGCTAGTATTAAAAAAAATAAAATATTATTCAAGATCTTATTTTAATATTTTAATAAGTAATAATTTTTTTTCCAAATATTATATTATTTTTTGATTCGCCTGTTTTTCCTCCTTTTCCCGAAGGGTCCATTTATCTCGAGCGACGAACAAGCGCGGACAGAGCCAAAAAGAATGAGCAATAAAATCGTTAGCTGTTAACTTTATCAGGGCACAAGTTGGACCGACACCCACACCCTTTAAATCGACTTATTTCTTACTTGTCACTTTTCCGCAAAACCGATCCAGCCAATCGCTCCATTTTATCACAACTTATAGAGATCCACTATCACACATACATATATGTTGGCCTATATTTGTTATTGTGAAGTTTACTGAGTGTTGTTGAGAGATGATAATATGAAAAACTTCTATTAATACCAAAACCCGGGGATCATCAATCTAAAATTGCATATAATCTCTAGAGCTCCTGGCTCTAGATATTTTCTTTATTTGAAATGTGAAACCACAAACTCTACTAATGTGATTCAATCAATAATGCACACTAGAATCTAAGGCCAAAAGAAAAAAAATAATAATACCCTTAAAACTAGATAAAGTTTTTCTTATTATATACTGTAGATATAAAGTAGACAAAATATTTTTCTTTATGATATATAAGCACAATGTCTAGGAACTAAGCTTAAATTCGTATATATAATGGACCATAATAAATAAAAAAAGAAAAAATAATAGAAGTCTTTTTCTTTTTTTTATTCGGACTTTTTCTGAAAATGGATTTGGATAAGACCTCGAACATTTTACGTGAATGGCCAACTGTTAACAGACTTCCATCTCCATCGACAATAAAAATGCATTTTTCAGAGGCAGGACAGTGTGAAATGGGAAAAGCTCCCCACACAGGACGAGATCAATATTTCCACAATGGATTTTCAAAAAAAATTTTAGAAAATAAAAGTAGACAACCTATATTAAATATTTATTTTGATATTATTATAAAAAAAATGAGAAATAGACCTAATAACTTAAATTTTTTTTTTTAATTAAAAAAAAAAAAAAAAACAAACAGACAAAAGGCAGACAGACAGACAGACAGACATTAGCGAATTATATAAATAGATACTATAAAGACCATTAATTCAAGAGAGAAAAAATAAAACAATTCACATCATTGAGAAATTAAGAAAATATAATTGACCAAATTTTTTATATACCCGGTACATCTACTCTGTATAATTTTCACACGGTGTAGCAAAATTAGTGACGATTATTGAAAGCTGTTATTATAAAACATCGAAAAATAAGCGAATAAATAAAAATGCCAATGTGTAAGATTTTAAGGTGCGGAGTTGTGTCCAAATTTTTGAAATTATTTTTTTCGGGTAACTACAAAATAATTCTCATTTTAAGGATTTTAAAACATAGGCCTACTCTTTTCAAAAATATTATCACTTTTAGTCTAAAAAAAAATTTTCTTATAATATATAAAAAAAAATTCATTACAAAAGTAGTAACGAATATTAATTATTAGTTTTTTTTTTGTAGTAAAATTACTGAAAAATATATAATCAGATTTGATGTTTCACTTTACAAAAAAAAGTAGTGAATTTTTTAGGCCAAAACTGATATTATTAATGAAAATGAAAAGATAGTTAATTTGGTAGTAAAAAAGTAAATTCGAAAATTTGGAAAAAAAAAATTTGTTTCTTCGGCCCACATAACTCCGCTTCCTTTTAAGCTGCAACCCCGAATTCCTATTTTATTACTTTTTTTTTATTATATTTTTGATACTTTATTTATCAATTGACAATATTTACTTTAATTAATAATTCTGCTTGTTGTTGTTGTTGTTTTGCCTTCTGACCTTTTGCTTGAATGCAATAGGGTCAAACGAGGATCTCAAAATAGGGGTATTGAATATAAATGTGAGCCTAAATCAACTCTTTAGAATGACCCAAATGCACTGAAATGGAAGAGACTTTGTTCAACAGACAAAAGGACTTGATAAACAACTTATTTGTGTAAGTTAAAAAAATACATTTACTTTTTCTCCTCCATCTGTTTCCTATTTTATTTCTTCTCCTTTAGTAAAAAAAAATAATAATTTTTTAAAATTTATATTCATTAAGATAGATGGCTGATAACAATGGTTTAAACCCCCTATGCATGATATTAATTTTTAACACTTTTAACTAGCCCTCGGGCTTGGTGTAGAGGTTAGCGTGCTAACCTCGTATACCAAACGTCGCGGGTTCGGACCCCAGGCAGTCCGATGATTTTATTTAAGCCAATTGGATACCAGATGTCTTAAATAGAAATGCCTGAACCCCCAATACTGAATTATCGCTGATTTCAGATGTTAAAAGTTAACGTTTTTGCTTAAAAAATAGACCTGATTTTTTATACTTATTTTATATAATTACACTTCTTAGAAATTAGCAACTAAGCATGCGTGGTCCATTTTATAGGAGTTCTGGAGTAATTAATCGGAAAATTTAATAGTGTGTTGTTTATCTTCCAGCAACCAAACAAATTTCTCCTCTTTTAAACAAAAAGAAGAAATTTAAACAAATCCTTTTTTTTCTGACATAATCCTTAATTATCGTTTCATTTCTCTTTGAAAAAGAATCTAATGCGATTTTCATATGTCACATTTTTTTCATTTATGAAATTCTCTTTATCTTTTAATAAATTTCTATTATTCTAATCTCATAATTTTTTTTCTCTTTTCTTGAATAGAAGGTTTTTTTAAGTTCATTCGACTGAATAATATTAAATTGATTCCGATTCTCTCTCTCCCCCTTTCAATTCTTCTTCCAAGATATTATTTATTTCATTTTTTTGTGTAAGCTTATATATATGTATATATACTTACATGAATATTCGTATTTTCGCATACATTTTCAATTTCAATTTAAAAATTAAAAACGGCACCAATATTTAATACAATAATGCAAAAAGAATATGAGATTGTTAAAAAAAAAAATAATTCATTTCAAATAAAAATAAGAATTCTTATAAAATACATTTGAATAAATAAGAATTTTAATTTTAAAATACAATATTGAAATCACTGTAGTAAAAATAAGATTAGGCCTATTATTGAAAAATGTTTTGATTTAATTTTATAAAAGATAATTAAAAACAAATAGAAAATGAATTAATAATTATGTTATTGTGGCGTTTTTTTCCCCAACAAATAGGGGAGTTATTGGAATTGCAAAAGATCATTGTGATATTACGAGTTTTTGTCAAGTGTTTTCTAATTACTAGCCTACTTATTATTTTTACTCGTTATTTTTTGTTTCCACTTTGCTTAATAGAGTATAAAGAGTAGACATTATTAAAACTTGAAACCTATAAATTTTGATGGAAATACATGTTTTGAGGTCTCCTGAGTCAAAAAAAATTAATTAACCGTGCGGATTGCGATTTTTTTTTGAGGGGGAGGGGGGGGGCTTTTTAAAAATTATCACAACACAACTCATGGTTGCTCACAGATTACAAATCCGTCGAGTTGATTGTTTTGATAAAAAAAAATTGCGCTTTACCTCCAAAAGTTTTTTTCAATATCTCATAAAATAAATGAGTAAATGAGCTATCGCAACGCTTATGGACTCAAACTCGGGATGGAAAATGATGGAAATCGACTTGATATTTTTCGATTCTCGGAATCGATTAATCATTACTGAAATTCGACGTTTCGACTTTCAAGTCGACTTGTTAAAAACTATAAATCGGGCTAGAGATCCAGATAAAACTAGGAGCCATAATAATTGAATTATCTAGTCTATATATAATATAAATTATTATTGTTACCGGTAGTTCTGAAATCATTAATTATCTGTGAAGATTGCCATTTCTCAAATATCTCCAGGGGGGGGGGGGAGTTTTAGTGTGGAAAACAAAATAGTAATATTATCCCATCTCTATAAATTTGATAAGTTGACTGCCGGAAACTAAATATACTGGAATGTCGACACAAAAAATCTGGTGTGAAAGCACAGAACACAACTATCAATTACCGAATATAAGAGAAAGTTGTTTATAAAAAGAAAGTAAACAGCTCATAGACTTTTACTTTCTCTTATTTTATTTAGACTTATTGAATTTATTTTATTCAAAAACTTGGCAGGATAATTTTCGATCTCCATATAAATTTATTCCAAAGATTATATTTCACATAAATAGAAGTGTATTTTTTTTTTCTCTTCTCATTTTATTCTTTTCTTGGACATGAATGAATAAAACTATTGTGCAGAAAGGGGATTATTGTTTACAGACAGAAAACGTTATCTAGCAGGTCTTTTCACATTCTTGTTTATTTTGTAAAGCGAAAAGAAAAGCTTTTAATAATTTATTTCTTCGAATTTTTTCATTTGAGTTTTAAATTTAATTAGAACCAAAAAAATTTGGTAACAAATATTAATAAAGTGTTGGAATATTTAATTACTTATTAATTTATTAAAATTTAGCCAAAATTTTCATTTATTTTATTTTGTAATAATTTAGTTTTAATTGAAAGGTTTGCGATGTCAATTTATTTAAAATTAGGTATTACGTATTTATTTATTTAAAAGAATTGTTGGCATTAGGTCACCAGCCATTTTTGCCACCGCTATGGTATTACGTACTATAACAATACAAAAAAAATCTACATTTTTGCGAATACGTAAAATTTCACTTCCTTTAATAACCAGATAAAAATAAGAAAAATATTGTAGATAATACTCCAGAGTAAGCTTTTTGAATTTAATCAAAAATCCAGAGTGTTTCTAGGATTTATATTTTTTCATAAATTCCTTTCAAAATTTGACTCTATAAATGTTCCCTCGAGACCTTTCTGAGGAAGCAATTTTATTATAAAATAAACGTCTATAATTATCTAAAATTGATTTTTTTTACATGAAAAATTTTCAAATTTCATTAGAATGAATCTCATCTTCCCGAGTCATAAAAAGAAAAAAAAATTATATTTTATATTTATGAGAGAAGTTGACGAAGTATATTTTGCCAACTAAACTGGAACTCATCAAAAATATTTACTTACTTGTAATAAATTTAAAATTGATTAAATAAAAAAGTTTTTTTTTTAACTTTCAAAATTAATCATACAGTATATGCAGATGAAAATCTTTGGATGTGTCTGAATGCGATTTTAAGGTGAAGTGACTATTTTCAATAATATTTATTTTGTTTTAATTTCTTTACTTTCTCTTACCTATATATGAATATAGGTCTATATATAGAGAGAAAGTATTGGATTCATGTCAAAAATTCAATGTCGAAATTTAGATGAAAATTCACGTTTTGAGGTCCCCTGAGTCCAAAAAAGTTTTTTTTTGCAACATGGTCTGACTGTCTGTGGACTACATTCAGGAAAGGAAGGGGGGAAAAAAGAAAAGGAAAAAAAAGAGGAAAAGAGAGGAAAGAGAGGGGGAATAGAGAAAAAGAGGAAAGGGAGATGATGTAAAATAAGAATGGGAAAAAAAAGTGAGAAAAAATATGAAAAGAAAAAGTAGGATGAAGAATGTATTATAAATATTTATTGATTATGTTAGTTTTTTTATGGTGGATATCTCAAGAACGAAAAGAGCTAGGAGGTTGAAATTTTATATTTAAAGTTAGGTATTCCCTTGAGAAATAACACGAAGCTTTTGAAGAAAATCGGTCAAAGAGTACTTGTATTTTACAGGGACGCTTTTTCAGATTTTTTCGATTTTCTCAAAATTCGCTCCAACAAAGATAAGAGATGTGGTTACCATGGTAACAAAATATAAATAAATATTCTCCCATATAAAATTTACATCTTGAAATTTAATATATGATGGAAACTAAATATATCTCTATCGACCAGTGGCGGATCCAGAGGTGTTTCTCGGGGGGGGGGGGTAATCTGGAGTGACTGGTCGCACAGCACACATTTTTTTCTTAATTTCGGTAATTTAAAGGCGCATTCTGTACTTGTTTGCCAAAATATAAATATAAATCAAATTTTTAAGTATTAATTTTTAAAATTTTACATTAAAAATACATTTTTTTTCGAAAAAAAGTATTTTTTTCAAATCTCAGGGGGGTAATTACCCCCTTTACCCCCTGTATCCGCCCTTGCTATCGACACAAAAAATCTAGTGTGATAACCACAGAACACAACTTTGATTACCAAAGGTAAGAGAAAACTGTGCGACCAGTCACACCAGATTTTTTTTATTTTGGAATAAATACGTAATTAGCTTAACAATTTGTCTTTATTTTTCTTTATAAGGTTTTTTTTTTTTTTTTTTTTATTGGAACAAACACCCTGTAGATTTGTAAATGTTCTCAAATAAATGTTCTTTAAGATAGAAGAGCAAGATATCAGAATAGATTTCTAGATTAGAAGAAAAAAAAAGTTTAGTTCGATTGTTTTCTTTTTTTTATAGTTGCTGAGGGGCAACTAACGACGAAAATGATACCCGGTCCCCCCCCTCCCCACCAAACAGGGGGTGAACCCCGCCCTTTCCGTGTGCTCTCTACCCAAGGCAAATGCAAATGACAATCAAAATGAAGAGAGAAAGAGAGTGAAAAAACACACACACACAAACACACACAAGAAGTTGAGTAAAGAAAAAGGAGGCCAAACCCCTCGAATATTTCAAGTCAGAAAAAAAAACGACAAGTTTGCGTTTTCTTGCTAATTTCCGACATTCAAAAAGTTGAACCGATGACGTCATCAGTTTAACACGAAAACAGGGATGGGTGGATGGAATCAATCAAAAGATGACTAATAAATAATATAAAATATAGCCGGAGTAGAGATTGAATAGGAAGTAATTTACCCTCCAGGATATTGAGGGTGGGGCATCAAAAATAAAAATTCAATTGCATAGCACTCTCGCCTCTTAACTTTTTTTTTTTGATAAATTTTATCATACAATGCAATATAATTTTTTTTAATTTATCACTCTTCAATATAAGCCTACATCTGCAGATGATGTTATCATAATTCATTTGTCACAATTTATTTCACTATAAAACATGATAAAATATAGTTCTCATCCATTATCTTGATAATTAACTTTTATCTAATTTCCTCCATTCATGTTTTTAAACCTGGATAATTAACTTTTGCCCGTGACCCGTGGCTCAGAGAGAAGACAGCTTTTCGTGCCTAGGGAGCCGGGTTCGCTTCCCGTCCCAGGCGAGAAAAATTATTTCATTTGAATTGGCTAGCAATCATAGGATTGGGTTTAAATAGTGGCGTCATTTTGGGGGGAGACAGGGGGCATTTGCCCCCCCCCCCCCAAGGGCTCTGATTTTATAAAATTTTATATTATTCTAAATAAAATAATACTCCAAAATACATCTACGAGTATACAAACTGTACAAAATTAAACAATTAATTAAATTAAATATGTTTTGGCCATATTTGAGTACCCATTTGTAAGTAAATTTTAAGAAAAAAAATAATGTTTGCCCCCCCCCCCCGCCCCAAGAAATGGAAATGAAATGAAATGACGCCACTGGGTTTAAATAGCCGAAAAAGACCTTAAACAATTTTTGAAAAATCTGGTGTGACTGGTCGCAGAGCACACAACATTCTCTTACCTTTAGTAAGAGAAAGTTGTGTTCTGTGCTTGTCACAACAGATTTTTTTTAGTCGACATACATTTAGTTTCTGTGGATATTTTAGAATTAAATATGTAAATTTTTTTTTTTAACATAACACACACTTTTTCCCATTCACACTCACACTCACACACATATAGACAGTCTTTTCGGCAACTTAGGCCATTTAAGACTTTTTACGATAACCGTATTAATTAATATACATATCCAGGCATTCTTATTTAAGCCATTTGGATCCAAATTGCTTAAATAAAATCATCGGACTGCCTGGGATCCAAATCCGCCACCCGATTTTTGAATTTTAATCAAAATTGTTGGAGCAAATTGTGAGAAAATCGAAAAAAAAAACTGAAAAAGTACCTCATTAAAGTACTGGAGCTTTTTGGGCAATTTTGTTCAAAAGCTTCGTGTTACGTCGCAGGAGGATACCTAACTTAACTATGAAATTTCAACTTTGTATCCCTTTTCGTTCTTGAGATATTTTGTTCACAGACAGACAGACAGGCACAAAGACGGACCACTTTTTTGGATTCAGGGTATTCAAAACGTGCTGATCCATCAAAATCTCGACTTCGAATTTTTGACATGAAACTAATACTTACACTCTATCTAGAGAAAGTAAAAATTAACTCTTGTTTTGCCCTCGGGCCTTGGTATAGGGGTTAAGGTGCTGGCCTTTTGTATCAAGGGTTGCGGGTTCGCATCCCGTCTCAGGTGACAAAATTTATTTAAAATGAATTTGCTACAAACCAATTTAAATAAATAGGAACGAGGTCTAAATGATTTTTGATGCCGAAAAAAACCTTAAATAAAATAAAAAACTCTTGTTTTATTAATTCAACTCACTTTTAAAAAATATTTTTAATTTTCAATTAGCTGATCCTTCCTTTTCAAGACTAATCATCATTAATGGAGAAAGAAAGATAAATGATCATAAAAACCTTAGCCTACTAGTTCATCCCTGCATTAATTCAATTTTATTTTAGTAGTGAAATGCAAAAAATTTCAACGAAAATACCCATTGTGAGTGTTTCTGTATCCAAAATGATCTGTCGGTGGGTGTATAACGAAACAACTCATAAAATTAGCAGGCTCAAATTTGATATCTTAACTAGTTGTCGCACACATCAGCAATTTTCGTTTAAATGCCTCTTGTTTCTCAATTAAGTTTTTAGAAATTTAATATTCCCGGCGTTTTCCTTGAAAGAGCAAGAACTAGAGTATAAGCTCTGAGTATGCTAGAATAGAATCTACCCTTCTCAATTAATTTGTAAATTAAAGTAGATTTGGTGGCTGTAAAAATATTTGATTGGCTGAACCTGCCATGATTTAAATCAAATTAAATTGTTGTATTGTAAATTAATGAAATATTGAAATGTATTCTGAATTTTTCTGTATACCTGTTATCTCTGTAATTGGAGTTAATAACCTCAATTGAGAGATTTGTTTATCATTAAATAAATTAGTTTAATTAACAAAAAAAAAGCTTTTATTTTATGCCACGTGGCATACTTATGGTGGAAATTCGGCTGGGTGGGCCAGAAAAAACTGATTGTGGTTTGTCCCCCGATACAATACAAGATATAAATAATAAATATTTATTATTATACGGTATATATTATCATTATTATATTGTATATTCATTCAGTAAATCTCTAAATTGTATCGGCAGCCGAAAGGGCAAATAAAAAAAAGACGAAAAAAAAGTTTTTTTTTTTATCTATTTGTACTAATGTTTTTATATTAAATTACCCGTAATTTTGATGAGAAATGGCGAGATAGCCTTGGGCTAAGAGCCATAAATAAATAAACTCCTGTATAATAAACACCTGAGATAGGCAACCCGGTGAATTTATTTTCTCTTTGGAGACAAATAATCCTTAAAAACAGAAGGATCTCAGGCATGTTATAATCAAAGAATTAATTAATTGATTATTGTATGAGTAAAATAATTGTAAATATATAATAAAGTACAATATAATAATCGTATTATGAAGTAATAATGTAATTTGATTAAAACGATTTTCCATTTTCTTATTGTTTTAACTGTTTTCAGCGAATTAAATTATTGATAACTTGTTGTACCGCCCGGCTTCGGTGGGTTTGACATCTAGCCAGAGGCGCTTCACCCTCTTGGGGCGGGTCGCCCTCACCCTTATGTCCCAAAAATTTTCAAACAACTGGTTTCAGAAAATTAAGATAAATGCACACCTGAATCATTAAGAATTATACAAACCACTGGCATATTTAATTATTTATTTTTATTTTTCCTCTAACTAACCCTCATTAAAGTATCTTTACAAAATACATTATACAAAATAGTATTTTATTATTATAATTAATTAAACATTGATTTTTGATAAGGAGATAGAAAAAAGAGAACCCAATACTTTTCATTGGGATTAAAAAAAAAGGATGTTGGTGGGTCTGAAACAGTGGCGGATCCAGAGGTGTTTTCGGGGGGGGGGGTAATCTGGAGTGACTGGAGGCACAGCACACATTTTTTTCTTAATTTCGGTAATTTAAAGACGCATTCTGATTCTGTACTTGTTTGCCAGAATATAAATGCAAATCAAATTTTTAAGTATTAATTTTTAAAATATTACATTAAAAATACATTTTTTTTTCGAAAAAAAGTTTTTTTTTCAAATCTCAGGGGGGGGGGGTAATTACCCCCTTTACCCCCCTCCCTTGTATCCGCCCTTGGGCTGAGAGAAGAGAAGATGGATTAGTCTTGTAACCCAGGTTGAGATCCAATGCTCGATGTTGTATTAGTTCGAAAAGACGATTTTCGATTTTGGAATCGACTTGATATCTTTCGATTCTCGGATCAATTAATCATTTCTGAAAGTCGACTTTTCGACTTTCAAGTCGACTTTTTCAAAACTCTATAACTCGTGCTTAGGAGATACTCAGCAAATATTAAATATATATTTATTTATTTATAATATAAGAATTATTAAGTAATTAAACATTTTATTAATACAACACACACAAATATTGTTTTCAGTATTTTTATAAAAGAATATTCTATCCAGAAATTGAACGTGATATGCATCGAACATTAAAATAAAATATGAAAGTTGAGTATCAAAATAAAACATTAAAATTGGCGAATTAAGAATGCCACATATTTTCACTAATCGATCTTAGAAAGCGTGTTGATTAGGTGTGTTATGTGTAGGTTTTAAAAGAAAGATAAAAATCAATCAATGAAAACGTTAGAAACCATATCGGTCTTGTAAGAAAAAATTCGAAGTTGTCCAGTAAGAATCGATTCTAATCGATTTGAAAGAGTTTCAACTCGATTCTAAAAAGTCAATTATTTTCAGTAAAAGATTGATTCTTTGTTAAAGTCAGAGTCGACTTTTCCATCCCTATGCTGTATTCACAAAAAATCCACAGCTGGCAAATATGAATCTTATAATTTTCTTTTCCTAAAACTAGTCCAAGTTAATTAAGTACAATAAAAATATATTGTAATTAAAATTTCATAAGACTTACAATGAATATTATACAATCAATTAGATATATAAATGAATAATTAAAATATAAAATAAGGCAGTAAGATATAGAAAATTAATGTTTTTTTTTTATGAAATATCAAAAGAAATATTTCGCCAATACATTTGCTGTCAACAGAAAGTGTCAGTTTAGTTAGTTTATATATCTAATTGATTGTATAATATTATTTGTTTTCTGTATAAATATGTAATATGTAATAAATATGTCGCAAATATAAATAAAATATTTTTATAATATAAATATAATATTTATTTTTTATACTATAAATAATTCTAAAAAAAAAAAAATAAGACAACCCAAGTTTTGAACTTGGGATCCCAAGATTTCTAACCCTCTCCTCTACCCGTTACGCTATTGGCTTTAGTTGTTGATATGCTTTTCTTTGAGCCTTATAACAATCCTTTTCAGATTTTAAAATTTCAGATGAGAAAAAAAATTGTTACAGGGCGCATTGGACGAAAAGTTCGATCAGGATACAAATATTTTTCAGTATAGATTCACCAGATAAAAGGAGATCAAAATCGGTGACGAGTCAACCGTGTACTCTCCTTGTTAGAAAAACATCGATAGTTGATAACAATTTTTAAAAATATTATAAAAAGAGAAAAGGGAGATAAAAAGATTTTCCCTGAATTGGTTCAAGTCTCCGCTCGAAAGCTAGATGATTAAACAAACATTCTTACATACTGTATGCACTTTAGCAATAGTTAAATAAATCAAAAATCTGTACTTAAGGGTTTATTCTATGAATAATATTTATAAATGACCTTAGATGAGTATTCAAAAGTAAAACTGAGAATTGAGTTGAAAATTTTGATTAATTTTGTATTCACAGACTCATCTCTCTCTCTCTTTCACTCTTTATAAATAATTAAAATATAATCATAACATTAACTAAATTAAATTTTATGAATATTATGTCATTAAGATATTTTAATAAATTATAATAAAATGTTTATATAATAGACAGTATATACTGTATTTGATTTCACATTTACATATAATTTATCATATTAAATTCATAAACAAAATTCAATTAATTTAATTTTCAGAGTGGAGCATACGAACGAATGAAAACGTCAAACAAAATGTTTTTGATCATTCATGTTATTCTATTATTATTTTTAAGCCCAGAAGCTAATTAAACATTAAGATTCTTTCATATTTAATTATTAATTAATATTAACTCTAAAGTAAAAAAAAAAGAAATGAATAGAATAAACTTTTATCAAAGAGAGATCAAAGGAAAAATTTTGTATCAACTAATTAATTATAATAATTATTGACAATATTATATATTTATTTAATTAGAGATGACGAATGTGATTGATTAAAGTTATTTCATTATTTACCTCTTGACATATTCATTAAAATACTTATTTTAAATTTAAAGTAAAGAATCTGGTGTGCTGGTCGCACTGCACACAACCAAGGTAAGAGAAAGTTGTGTTCTGTGCTTGTCACACCAGATTTTTTGTGTTGACATATATTTAGTTTCCGCCGGTATATTAGAATTCAAGATGTACAATTGAAGGGCTTAGTGGAAGAAAGTCACAAGCCACAAAACATTAGTTTCGAGATATTGACATATTAAAGTTTCACTCAAATCTGTAAATGAGCCACTTAATTTAGAATAATTTTCTTTATAAAAATTAACACTTGTATGTCTTATAAAGCATATAGTAGAGAATGAAACATTAATTCGCCCTAGTTTAAGTTTTAAAAGCATTTATAATCATAGGCGCCGGAACTGGGGGGGGGCAAGGGTACATTGCCCCCCCCCTGGCATCCTACAGGGGGGGGACAGAGGGGGGCAAAATTTCTTCTTTTATTTCATTTATTATTAAAAATGATATATTTTTACTTTTGAAAAATAAAATCTTCTAAATTAAAAGAGTAAGAAATTGATTTTTTTCCAAATTTTTTCCAAAAATTTTTGAAAAATCACTACCAAATTTTTTAAAATTTTAATTTTATTAAAATTGTGATTTTATTTAAAATTTTTAAAGTTTTATAGTAGATTTGTTTTTGTTTTATACTATTTAAACATATTAAATTATTTTAATTTTCTAAAAAAATTTTTTGCCCTCCCCCCTGATTCAAATTCGTTCCGGCGCCCCTGTTTATAATGAACAAGATAATGAAAATGGGGGCGAAATCCGCGATACCGCTATGTGCGGCTACTTCCTCCCTCTCCATCCCGCACGGTCGCACTTCGCTGCGCCGCTTAATTTTGGCGTGGCAGCCGTCCGAAATGAAGTGTTACATTGTTGATTCCACGAAGTGAAAGATTCGTTCCTTAATTCGCTTTTTGCATGCCAAAGGGACTCCACCAGCGTATATTCATCGTCAATTGACAGATTGAAGTACTTCGCGTTGGACCATCTCGATAACCTCCTCCGAAATTGACGGTCTTCCACACCTTTCTTCCGTCCAACTCTAAAGTCCCTCCACCACTTTCGAAAGTGTTGAACAGACATACACTTTTTGCCATACACATCTGTCAACTGCCGATGAATATCCCCTGGTGGAGACTCTTTGGAGGGGAAAAAGCGAATTGCGGAATCTTGCACTTGGCGGAATCAACAATGTAACTCTCTTTGGGAACCTTATATTTAGACCACTCCTCGTACTACTTGCTAAAGCCGAGAGGGCTTAGCCCCCTGCAGCCCCCTTGGTCGTTATATAACATGTTGCAACGTCATGTCACCTTCCTGGGCTTTGCCATATAAATATTAAAAAAAAAAAAAAAAAAAAAACTCCAACAGAATTAAAACAAATAAAAAGGTCTTCAAGAGTTTTTTTTTTCTTTTAATGAAAGCATTCGTACTTCGATTGACCATATATTAGTGGTTTTTTAAAATGGTCTACATTTTTTTTTTGCCTGACATTTCGGAAGGAAAAGAGTTTGAAACAATTCAACCAGAAAAGGTTGGTTCATTAGCGAGATATCCCGGACCATCACCGGTACATAGGAATTCAGATTCCCGGCTCATTTCTCTCTCTCTCTCTCTCTCTCTCTTGCTCTCATTCTTTATCAATGGATCAGAAAATCATTTCTCTTTATTGAATTTTATTCTTTTAATAAAAAAATCTGATGTAACTGGTTGCTTATCCCACAGCTTTCTCCTACCTGCAATTTTTACTGAAAATGTGTAATGTTATTAAAAAGTGCAGAAAGTGACACCTTGCGCTTGCTTATTCACTCTAATATTAAATTCCTAATAGCTAAATAAATTAGTTATTTGGTTTGAATTAAAGGTCGTTAATGTTGGGTAATATGGGTATTTTTATGCAACCAAAGCTGGGGGCTGTATTTATTTATTTTTTCCGCTTATAAAAATGGAGAAAAAACTGGGTTAACCATAAAAACATTTTCAACTCATACATTTATTGTTTTGTTGTAACCTTTATTACAGTTATAATGAACACATTAACATTCACATAAAAGCAATATTAAATTTGTTGATAAACCAAAAACAATTGCAATAAAAGAGAAAAAAGAAATTTTTATTATTAGTTCAAATTTCTATCGGGATTCTCGTTTATTCTATTCGAACTGCTTTCGTGCATTCAGACATACATCTCAAAGCCAACTAGCCTCTAATTGATTTGCTGGCTCGGCATTATTTCCTATCTCTAACTCCTCCTCCTGCGTTCATTCTAGCTAGTGAACTAATCCTATGTCTAGTTCCACCCGGTTCCTTTAATCTTCTGTCAAGAGGATGTCCTAGTTTGAGAAGGGACCTTCTCACAACCGACGAGTAGCAAATTTATCACTAACAATGGAAGTGAGACAGAACCTTCTATTATTATTAATAATAATAATAGATTACGCTTTCTGGTAAAAATGAATCCCGAATCTAGTAAATACTCTGCTATGGTAAAGTTCACTTGGAGACAAACTGAGAGGTTCGATTCACGGCTGTAGAACATTTTTTTTAAATCTCTTAGTGCCTATTGTAATAAAAATAGTATGGATATTTATTTTAAATAATACTTTTTTTTAATAAATTATATTTTAAAATTCATAAAAATGATAATAAATTTTCGTTTTATTAATTCGGCAATTCCCTTATTCAATTCTATGAGGAGCCACCTGTTTTCATTTTCCTTTTACAAATAGACTATTAAAAAAAAACTGGAATAAAAACTTTTAATCTGAATAAATGTTTTTCATAATGAGTCTCTCTTGAGGCTCTTTCACATAAATGATGCAATTTTTACGATATGGTCCACTAAATTTTATTATTAAAAGAGGGGTATATTTGTTACAAAAATTTTTTATAAACTTTCTCAATTTAAAAATATGGAAAAAATTTAGTCAAACAAATTTTAGGTCATTTGTTAACTAACCTTTTTTGCTTAGATTTTCTATCAAAATCTTTGTAGTCTTGTATAAAGATTTTTGTGCCTGATTTTTATAAATTACTCGCAATCTTTGATTTTTTAATATGGTGTTTTCCAGGTAAATGCTCCTTAAATCCTAGTACTTAGATTGGATTTAAATCCTGGTTCCTGATCGCCATGACAACTTACTTTGTTAAGAATATATTTAAGCTACTGGTACTTAAATTTAATTCATATTTTGTTACCGTTAATTTAATAAACTAGTATATTTGATTTCACAAACTGGGTATATTAATATTCAATTACGACAGTATATGAAAAACGATTGAAAATACATATTTTTTTAAAAAGGCTACATAAGCTTTGTTGGCTTCTCTAAAATTGAAATGTGAGGTATATACTTTATTAATGGATAATAAATTTTTATTTTCTCTAACTGTTTTGATTTTGCTCTGGTCATTTCTTTAGAGTAATTGTTAATGGAATGTTTGATATTTATTTGTCGTAGAAATGTCTTCCGCCTTTAAATAAGATATCTGTCTGCTAACTTAAAAGGATAAGTAGGGGGGTTCAACTTGCAACTTATATGGAAACCACTAAATGTAAATGGGAGCCAAGCAAGATTAATTCTCCCTTTTCTCTCGCTCTCTCTCTTTCTCCATTGAAACCTCTCGCCCCCTCTTCCTGCATGCGAAATTAAAACGGCTTTTGACTTTTGAGCGTCCAAACTTTTACGAGAGAGAACCATTTTATTTTTATCTTAAGAATAAAAATATATGAATGTCATTTCTAGGAGTAGGAAATGTGTGTTTTTGGAATGTACAAGTGGATTTTTTTATTTTGTTGATTTTAGAAACTTAGCTTTTTTGGAGTGTGAGAAAAAGTTTGAGAAAATGAACTTATGATTGAGAATAGAAGAACATTACTGTAACACTAGATTCTGGACTTCTATGTAGAGATAAATTGATTCAGACTGATTTGATATTATTCAACTTTAATAAAGGCAAGCTTTTAATACATTATATACAGCTAAATTTTTTGTAAAATCAAAATTTAGATTCTAAGGGATTAATGAAAGTGCAAATTCATTTTTTTAAAGGGTTTGAAAGGCTGCACTCGTTGTTTACTATCTTCTTCTTCTCTCCTCGCCTTGTCCCGCGATACGGAGTCGGCGGACCTCACTCTCCCTCCAAACCTATCATACATTTTTACGACAGAAAGAAATAGGGCAGGCAGGCCCGTTGCAAGGTCTGACGCCTGTTGAAAAGGAGAAGGAAGAGGCAGACATTTAAAGAACTGAAGGACTGCCTGTCCCAGCTCGGGCGGCTCGTGGTTGCCATTCACGTACCCACAAGATGTGGGCCCCTGAGCAATGCACTAGTTGTTTGCTATATGTTTACTAAATTTGATATTAAAGCAAAATTAGAAAAAATATAATAAATTATATAGAAAATTATACAAATTTTACACTTTTAATTTAACTCTTGATAAGAAAATTTATAAATATCTTTGATGGAGAAAGAATTTTTTCCAAATTCAAACCCCAGGGGCTGTTTGTATAGGCCTATACTTATAGTTCTAGGCCTGAATGGGGTAACCTAACAGCCGACAAAATAAAAAAAAAAAAAAAAAAAAAAAAAAACTAGTGGCACATGCTTTTTTTTTTACAAATGACAAAAAAAAATTTTATTTTATAAAAACTTATAGACCTTCATTTCAGCAAATAAAATTCACGCTTCTCCAATATTTTATTTTTTGTTTAATAAAAAAAATAAACACGCCCGTGACTCGTGGTTCAGAGAGTATATATATTAGCTTCTCGTGCCTAGGGTCCCAGGTTCGCTTCCCGTCCCAAGCGAGAAAAATTTATTCCATTTGAATTTGCTACTGATCATTTGAAATAAATAGGGATGGGGTCTAAATGGCCAGAGATGACGAAAAATACCTTAAACAAATTAAAAAACAAAAACAAAACTATACTAATAAGTAAGTAAAATATAATGTTAAAATGAAGAGTGGAAAAAAATTTAACTAAATTTGAATAAAGGACAAATCAAAATGACTTCATATGCCGTAAAGGATTAAAAAAAAAAAAACTTAATGAAAGATGAAATCTTGCTTTTGAATAAATTCAGCCCTTAGCATGAAAGGAAAAAAAAAGTGAAGTAAAAAAAAAGCTGACTTACGTAACTTATCAATTTTCAAAAAATTATAAAAAAAAGTCGGAAATGTTTATTTTCACATACTTTTCAATGCATATTTTATTTTCTTACTTCCTCGTTCAGATTCTTATCTAGAAGATAAATGTCGCCGTTGTTCAGGTTTATCCTGTGCAAACGACTCCTTTCCTTCCTGGATCCGTAAATAACATATAAAACATGTTATTTGCACACGATTGAACATTGTCCGCATACAATTTGACACTTCTATCGGCTTTAAGGGCCTGTCTCCTCTCGCCCTTTCTTGAAATCAATTACTAAAGGGCTGGCTGGCTTGGTTGTCCTGTCGTTACGACATTCCCGTCGAAATGTCCCCCCTAAAAGCTTTTTCTAGATATCCTCCGTACATCCGCCCAATGCGTGATTGTAAATCTCAGCCAAACCAAGATTACAATCAACTCTCGTCAAAGAAAAAATTTGATTTCTTTCTATTCTTTTTCAAATAAAAAATAAAAAATCTGGTGTGACTGGCGCACAGCACACAACTTTCTCTTACCTTCGGTAATCGAAAGTTGTGTTCTGTGCTTGTCACACTAGATTTTTTGTGTCGACATATATTTAGTTCCCGACAGTACGGAACATTTGAATTCAGATGTAAAATTTATAAGTATGGGAAAATATTTATATTTTGTTACCATGACAACCATTTCTCCTATCTTCCCTATGAAATACAAGAGTAAAGTGGTCTTCAGAAGATTTCAATCGCAAAATGAGAATATACATTTTAAAGAGCATCTAAAAAATAATTGATTTTTGAATTAAAAAAAAATCGTTGGAGCAAATTTTGAGAAAATCGAAAAAAACTGAAAAAGTACATCAGTAAAGTACTAGTACTCTTTGGCCGATATTGATTAAAAGCTTATTTTTCCGGTCCCGGGAGATGTTTAACTTAAATATAAAATTTCAACCTCGTAGCTCAATTCCTTCATGCTTAAAATTGAACACACACACACACACACAACACCCACACCCACCCACCCACCCACCCACCCACCCACAGACAGACCATGTCGCGAAAACCACTTTTTTGGATTCAGGGGACCTCAAAACGTGAAGATCCATCAAAATCTCGACATCGAATTTTTGACATGAATCCAATACTTTCTCTCTATATATATATTACATATATACATAGGTAAGAGAAAGTAAAAAAAGAAATTTCCAAAATTGTTTAAATGCACTTTTAACCAAATAAATGTCTTTAAACATCTGTTTTGACCTGAATTATTTCTATATCAACCTGGTTTATATATCTAAATAAAATAAACAGAGATCGAATGACGCTCGATTTGTATTTAATATTTTCAAGAAATCTAATAAAATACTGTACTTTGGGATATGCGTTAGATGCAATGAGAATAGATTACTTACTTATCTTGATTAACTTGATTAACTCTAATGACGGATGATCGGCGACACGGTTTGGCGCAAAATTATGATCGAATTCTAAATGTACACTAAAAGAGGCACATGGTCCTATGTACAATTTAAGCAAATAAATAAATAAATAGGCCTAATACAAGATTTTTTTGTTTTTTAATTCTCAATTCATAAGATTATTAATAACTAAAATATAGATTTATTATGTTCACTCTAAATAAGGAGGCCAATAGATTACTTCCTTAACTTTGTCTTGTACAAAGATATATGTTTTTCTCTAATCGGATTTTCTCTCTATTTTCTGGATGAGTTCATTATCGTAAGCATTTATTAATAGCTCCTTTGTTCCCTTGGCATATTGGCTAAGTGATAAGTTTATTTATTTGATCTATTGCTCTTGAATTTTTCTTACTTTAAATATATTTATTGTGTCAAAAAGGAGAAAGGATTAAATATATTTCGGAAATTCTTGGGAAAAACATTTTTACTCTCGATATGCGTGTTACGTCTCAGGGGAGTGGCGAACTTAAATATATAATTTCAACCTCCTAGCTTGAGATATTTTGTTCACAGACAGACAGACAGACACACATACACACAGACAGAACATGTCGCGAAAACCACTTTTTTGGATTCAGGGGACATCAAATTGTGTAAAACCATCAAAATCTCGACATCGAGTTTTTGACATGAATCCAATACTTTCTCTCTATATATATTAACATATATAGAGGTAAGAGAAAGTAAAAAATCCTGAAGTCCTTCAAATAATTAAACAAAAGGTTATTAACACAGAAAGAACCTCAAGTAAAAAAAATCATAAGAATATTTAAATTGATATCAAGAAAAACAATCTACAAATAACTTTTTCATTGCTTAGAAAATATCATACATATCTATTAATACATTAAAAAATAATAGGGGGGCTCGCTGGTGTAGTGAGCTAGGGTGTCAGCTTCTGCAAAGAAGATCCCTGTTCAAATCCTTGGCGTGCGGGATTTTTCATTAAATAAAAATATTTATTTAATGTAAACAAATCCTCAAGCAGGCACTGGATTGGAATATAGGATCTCACCACAATAGCCCCCAGGCAACTCCACGAGGAGAGGGAGTTGCTGTGACATCCCGTCCTGTGGAAGGGACGTAAAGAAGATTCCCTCTCAGTGATGCATTCTTCGAAAGGAGTAGGCTACACGCCGGTGCTGAGGGAGTCCCTCCTCAACTAGGACATCCTCCATAGCATAGAAGAGGGTGGATATAAGGAGCCGGTTGGAACCAGAAATAAGGATTAGTTCACTAGCTAGAGACGAACGCAGGAGGAGGAGCTAGAGATAGGAAACGATGTAACTTCACGGGGTGCCGGTAGATGGCTACGGCCAGAGGCCGGTTGGGTTTGAGGTGTGTGTCTCCGTACACGTAAGCACCTCGGATAAATAAACGGGATCCCGATAGGAATTTCAAAATAAAATAAAAAAATAAAATAAATTAAAAAAATAATAATATTTTATCAAATACAATAATAATTTGGGACCCGTTGAGATTTTGAGGTGTGTGTCTGAGTACACGAAAGCACCTCGGGGAACAAATAAAAATAATAAAAATCCCTTTCTTCTCTTCAATTCAGGCTTTGGTTAAAAAACAAATAATGCCTTTTGTATAATAAGAACAAAACATTGCTAAATTTTTGACAGCTGTAATCTACAGTATTTTAAAAATCAATTTATTTTAAGGGCCTAATCTCTTTGACTTGAAAACGAATTTTTTTTAATAGCATCAATTTTTTATAAGAATTATTGTTTTGCTAAATTTATTAAAATATTTATATGAAATCTCCACGACGCCATTTCTATTCATGATTTCTGTAATGTTTAATAAAGCACTCTTAATCGGCCTACTTATAGGCTTAACAAATGAATTGCTCCCGTCGGTACTAAGTAGACTTGTTCACAAGAAGACCATCGCCACGCCGAATGTTTGGTCCTTGTAGATAAACGCCTTTATCTCTGCGACGCGACGTTCCATGTATGGCCCCCATAAGATTACTCGGATTCGAGCATTTAATTCTATTTGCCACCTTCCCACCAATTGCAATTGGTTAATGGGAAGAAATTACACGCCGACCAAATAAACACACGCTCCAGATAACAGATAAACAACACACACTTATTTGTTTTTAATCATGACTTTCTGAGGATAACAAAATAACAACAACAACAACATGGAAGTGATAGAAATTAAAAGAAACAATTAAAAATAAAATGGATTTTTTTTAGAAATTGTTAACTTTTTTGTCAGTGGGTCTGTTCGGAAATAAAAAAAGTTCCCAAGATCTCTGTAACAACAAGTCCAAGTAGCATTGAATCTCTGGATAGCCCGGAGAAACAAAGCCACCGAAAGCCTTAGGTAATAAAATCCTAAAAAATGATTAATCAAGAAAAATATTCTTGAAAGTAAAAAAAAAAACAGCTAAATTTATTTTATTAATCATGAGTGTGTTTTTTTGTTGGTGGATCAAGGGTTCCATGGCCCCAGGGAATCCAACCCAGGATCTCCAGCCTTTCCGAGGCATCGGTGTGCTATCCATTGCACCAGGCTACCGGACCCTCGACGTACAAATATCTATGAGTAATCAAGTCCGAATAGAGGTATTTATTGAATATTAATATCATATTCAAATGTAGGCTATAGATCTCAAAAAATATTTAATTATTTTATTAAAAGCCGTTCCAGGCTGACGTTTCAGCTTATGGAGTAGCATAAAGTTTGGTAATAGCTGATATTGAATATAGAGCTATAGGATATTAATACAATTCATTTAAAAAAAAAAAAAAAAAAACTTTTTTAACACTTTGAAAAAACTTCCACGACCTTTTAGTTCATATTGTAGGCTAATTAATTTTTGGCATTGATTTACTTAATAATAGAATATACTAGTATAATAAGTAACTTATATTTATTTTTTTCTCTTTTTCTCTCTAAGCTCAATCATTCGATAAGATTCGAAGATAGATGAAATGAGATGGGAAAGTAATTATGCAATTTAACTTGAAACAATTTCTGGAATTTGCGTGTGGATGTTTGTGTCTGTCCCCTCCATTTCATCACCCCTAAATAGATTGATTGGGGACAACCCCTTGGAGAAAGTTGAATGGAGGGGATTCATGAAATGTCGACGCCCGGGTTAACTCATGAGAGAGAAAGCGAAGGGAATATCCCAGCCCTTAAAGGTTTTTCTAATTTATTAGCCAAGTTAAGCTTGAAACTAAAGTCTAAATATTCTATTGTAAAATCTTAGAGAGAAGGGAAACAGGATCATGTTAAAGGGCGTTGCTCAATCCCTTCAAATGGGTTGCTCCACCCCATCCCCACCCTCTCTTTTTGAATTTTAACATATACTAAGGCGAACAAAGATGTTAAAGGAATAAGAGGAATAGTATTAATGCTTTTAGCTATTTTAACCATTTACTTTCTTGGTTTACTAATAAATAACAAAGGAAAACTATTAGGTCTTATTAACATTAGTATCCAGAAAAAATAAAATAAATGAAAAAGAACAAACAGAATAGAAGAAGCTGAGATCTATAAATATAAAATGTATAATCTAATCTTCAAGGTCAGATGTTCGTGGATGAATTTAGATGTAAGGTTTTCAAAATTTTAATAAAATTTCTTTAAAATTGATATATTGCTGGTTTCACCGGATAATTTAGCGGGAAAAATAAAACAGCACAAATTTCTGAGGAATCGCCTTACACCATATATTTGCAATATTTCGGCCGTTCTACCGCCATCTTCAGTGCAGGATATAGTTATTTGGCGATCTTCTTCTGGTGACTTTTACATGAAGAGAGGAGGGGGAGACGAGCATTCAAATGTTCATTCACGAGTGAATCGCCTTCCCCTGCTCTATTCATGCAAAACTTTGAGACACCAGACGAAGGATCGTCAAATAACTATTGTATATCCTACACTAAAAATGGCCAGGCGTTAGGCCGGTCGAAATATTGCAAATATATGGTGTAATGCGATTCCTGAAAAATTTGTGCTGTTTTATTTCTCCCGTTAAATCAACTTTTTTAAAATTTTACTAACAGAGGTTTTTATTAGGTTGACAGTGCGGGCCTTACACAATTGTGGCCATCTTGAGAATATGATTATTAGTCAGAATACTTAAAGGTCTTATTAAAAAAAAAGTTTTTGGACGAAAATAATTTTCGTTGTTGTTGTTGAAGCATGCTGAAGTGCTCGTTGAATAAGATTGAAGAGATAAAGTGGTTATATTTAACAATAAGGGGGTAAAGGAGCAAGCAGCCAGGTAGTTAGTTAGCATGTTTCAACAACTTGTTCAGAAATACGAAAATAATTTTCTTTTAAAATCCCAAGAAGGTCCTCTTTAAGTACAGTATATAAAATTTGGTTTCAAAATTCCAACGGGAAGTTGCCCAAATAGAGCGTGATAAACAGACGGACATTAACGAATTATATATATAGGTATTTTATTGGACCGAAAAGATCTAATAATAATTAAAATCATTATCAAAACAGTCTTGATGAATTTTCTACTCATTATCTATTAATATTATAGTCTGGTGGACGAGGTGGACTCGTCGCTAGCTCAAGTTAATAGGTAAAGAACATTGGACAGGAACAATTTTCCATCTTCAGTGGTGATTTATTTTATTATTTTTTTTTTTATTTGACAAAAATTCATATTATTAAGAATAAAGAGAAAGGGAAAGGAATTTGCAACAGTCTGTAAATCTTCACCCTAAGCACTCGAATTGGATGTCAAGATCAAAGTCCAAGACTTTGTTGTTGGTGAAAGAGAAAATGATACTTGGTACTTGGGTAGAGTAGATGGGTGTGGGTATTTGGAGCAAAATGGCTCCAAGAAGAAGAGTTAGAAAGGATTGGATGAGCAAGAGCAAGGCGAGCCTTGCCTCTGGGTTTAATAAAATGGCACAACTTCGTTAATAGAATGGAAAACAGCGAGGGTCGGACACAACTAGTTGCCTTGGCTGCCCTAACAAATCGAATCTCAGCGAAATTAAACATTACAATAGAGAAAATCTTATTAAATCGCCAGGTTTCAATGTCTGTTCAACAATTTGTTTAATGCAAATTAGGCGACATTTTTTTTTTCAATTGGACATATCGTATATTCGAGTTTCTCGTTTTTTTAATTAAATAAATTTCAATATTTTTTGTTTTAATATAAAAACAAATTAACAAGAAACAAAATATTTGAAATTTTGGTAGATAGTTTGATATTGCTTGTTTTTATTTTAAATTATTTTTAATGAAATATAAGCCAATTTTTGCCTCTCGTGACATTCTCCTATTTTTTTTTTTTTTTTAATTTTATTTATAAATTTTAGAGATTAAGATAAAAAAAACTAATTAAATTTTAATAGATAATTTTTTTCAGAGATTAAGCCCGAAGTGCGTTTGAATTTTTCAATTTAATGGATGGATGATTTAATTCTCACTTGATATTCATCTTTCATGTATGTATAAAAAAATTTTAAATGAATTCTTTCGTTTTAAATTATTAATAAAAAAAAAAAAAAAAAAAAAACACTTGACATTTTCTTAATTTAAGACTGTAGAAAAGAATTGCTGGTTAGCTGTGTCAGTTTTTTTTCACCGATATATTTGATTTCTCCTGTTATAAAGATTCAATTTTTGAATAAAAAGTATTATTTTGATCTGTTTAATTTTGCTCAGGGGCCCACATCTTGTGGGTACGTGGATGGCGACCACGAGCTA
The DNA here is from genome assembly GCA_023213315.1 of Euborellia annulipes. Lineage (NCBI taxonomy): Eukaryota > Metazoa > Arthropoda > Insecta > Dermaptera > Anisolabididae > Euborellia > Euborellia annulipes. Next base: position 72,547 of record JAKCPI010008921.1, read on the forward strand.
CCCGAGCTGGGACTGGCAGTCCTATTCTTTACATGTCTGTTCCTTCCTTCTATATTTTCAACAGGCGACAGACCGTGCGATGGGCCGGCCTGTTCTATTTCTTCCGGTCCCAAAAAAACCCATTCCCTCGCCCCCTTTACCGCCGACCCCGCACCGCGGGAATAATAAAGGCAAATAAATAAAAAGATTTTGATCTGTTTGATTATCCGAACTCCATAAAACATGCTTCTCTCGGGCTGTTCGGTTATCCGAAAGTATAAAATTAAGCTCTATCCAAACTCTTTAGCCTGTTTTAAATTTATAATATTTCATTTTTTATAGAATAATATAGAATAATAATAAATATATTTAATGAATATACATTTTTTTAAACAAATAAATATCGAAATATTTTGTTGTTTATTCAAAAGACGATTGAATAATCCAATAAAATAACGGTGTTATGTTTTGATATGTTCAGCAAAATTTGCTCCGTTATTTTATTTAATATTTATTATAGGTACGTATATACCATAAAATAACACGGTGGATTAGTTAATATCATGTGCCTTTTTCTCTAACGAATATCAATTTAACATTCAATAGAAATTATTTAAACCTCGTAGTAACAGGTATATAGTGTAATATTTAAATTATTATTAAAATTCTATTTATTATATAATATAATATAAAGCCAATATTATTAGTTAACAAATCGATGTAAAATATATAGTCCTCATATAAGCCTAAATTAATAAGGCACTTTTTACTTTCCATCGTCCTCTTATTTACAGTAAGCCTATACACTTTAATAACCCGGGGGGGGGGGGGGGGGGGGGACTAACCGGATCGGCCATCTTTCGCGGGCTTTGCGTCTAGCTAAGGGGGCTTAGCCTTCGCGGATACTTAATTAATAAAAACCTTTTCTCTATAGTAGTATATTCAAATATTTATTAAAGCGTTCAATTACCATACCGGTACCAGATGGGAAATACAAGGCATTTGCACTTTTTACTTTTTTTTTTAACAGTAATCTTGATAACTATTTTAAAGTGTTTTCATTATATAGTAGGATAGTTGTAGAAATGTTTCAATATTTTAGAGAATTCAAGTGTTGCAATAAACGAAATATGGAATTTTTTCCTTAGGTGCGTGTATTTTTTCCCACCCTCACCTATTAATTTTTTAAAATGACCAGCAAAGATTTATATATATTGACATTGACCTGGTTCTAAGAATGATCCCCTATGGGAGCAAAACTACAGCAAGGACCCGAGTGCATAGTGAACCTTGAGAGACACACAGGGATATACACGCCCGCACCAGGGACACACACAGTAGATCGAAAGTGACCAGAAGAAAAATGTGTGTTCCTGGTGGAGGCGTGTATATCCCTGAGTGTCCCTCAAGGTTCACTATGCAGACCTGCTGCTGGCGTGTGTATCCCTCGATCATTTTTAATCATTTTTACTCGGGTAATTAATAAATGGAATAATCATAGCTGCTCGGTCCTTTTTATAAAACCTTTTCCATAACATATATCAGCTATGGCACTTACACTTTTAAATTAAAAAAGTTCATATTTTCATAACTTCATAGCAAATTTAAAATAACTTCAAAGTTTACATATTCTCTTATCTCCATTTCTAAAATATTCTTGAAAACTATTTATATGATAATTAATTATTCTTTAATCTTTTAATAAGAATATCTAAATAATGTTTGTTTAAAGTAGCTAAAAGAAAAAAATTCGGAAAAAATGATTAAATGACGCCGTCATACGTCGTCACCTCATTCTTAAGTCTCTGGGCATTTGAGACTCAACTTAAAAGTAAGTTTAGATAAGTTGCAAAAGACTTAAAACTCAACTTAAAGAGAGAGACTTGTTGCAAAACGGACTTGAAGACAACACAATGATGAAAACTAAATAATTTCCAACTTAAATATAGGAATTATAACTTTATTTTATAAGAAAATATGCTAGTGTTGGGAAAAACGAAAATTATCTTTATATAAATTGTGAAGTGTTTTTGGAATAAGATCCCTCTTAACGTCACTTTGTGGTTGTTTAAGGAGAGAGATATTAGAGAAGACGGCAGAGTAGCTAATTTTTAAGCAAAAAAATTTTTATTAAAAAAGCTACTTTGGAGATGAGAAATTACGACAGAGCAGAGAAAGGAGAAATGTTTCCAAGGCAATGCTCTCAACCAGGTAATATGTCGACCACCTGGGACGCCCCGGAGACAACCTAAACTAAATAAAGCACTAACTTTTATAGGTTCGGGTTCGGATCCCAGACAGTCCAATGATTATATTAGCTTATTTAAATCATTTGGATATTAAATGGTATAAATAATTGTACCTGGACTCTTACAAGTATCGATTTTAAATAATTTGCTTATAGTTAAAGTCTATATGGACTAAGATACCGAAAAAGACTTAAAAAAATTTATAATTTCTGAATCCGAAAGTATAAAGTGTCTTCTTACGCAAAACCAATCGTTTGAGATATCTCATTTGGTTCCCAAGAAATTGAAGAAAACAGATATTCGAACAATAGCAGAACGTTTTGAGGTCCCCTGAATCAAAAAAAGTGGTTTTCGTGACATGGTCTGTCTGTATGTCTGTGTGTTTGTGTGTCTGTCTGTGAACAAAATATCTCTAGAATGAAAAGATCTAGGAAGTTGAAATTTTATATTTAAGTTAGGTACCCCCCTGTGACGTGACACGAAACTTTTGAAGAAAATGGACCAAAGAGTAATGGTACTTTACTGATGTAATTTTTCAGTTTTTTTCGATTTTCTCAAAATACGCTCCAACAATTTTGATTAAAATTCAAAAATGAATTATTTTTTAGATGCTCTTTAAAATGTTGCAGCTCCCGGATACCTGATGATGATCAAAAAAATTTGGTCCGAAACGTCGTAAATAAACTTCCTGGCTGCAACCTCCTGCCATTGTTCAGATAGTAAATCCACAGCAACTTACTCACTCAAGAAAGAAAAATAAATATTTATATTGATCAAAATAAACATCATGGAAGGTAATTTACGCAATAGCACAGTGGTAAATCTCATTGTGGAGATCAGAAATTCGCTTTCCGTCACAAGCGTCAAAAATTTATTTCAAATGAATTTGCTTCCAATCATTTTAAATAAATTAAAGGGGTCCTTAGATCCAAAAGATCTTAAAATAAAAGTATAATGGATTATTTTAATTAGAATTCTATAACTATCATAGCTTAAATTTAAATCAAACTCATTATTTATTTATTTAAAGACCCCATTTTAATATTTATTTTTCATTTCTTTGTCTCTAAAAATAAAATAGCTTCATGCGTATTTCAATGCTTGATTTTAATGAATAAAAAGCATCTTAAAAAAGATTTACTTTAAACTTTTTGAATTTAATCTACAAAATAATGTAATCCAAGTTTCAACTCAAAAAAAAAAAATATATATATATATATATACATACGGATATTTTATAATAAAATGATAATAATTCTTTAGTCTTTTAATATAGCGAAGAGAGAGAGGAAATTTATTTTCTTTAGAAAACAGTAAGTCTTAAGCTCATTTGTCATCAAGATTTAATGTTTTTTGCACCTTTTGCACCACAACTAAGGATGTTAATTTCACACCCCCATCCACTAGAACTTCCCCCACCACTCTCTTCCTCCCTCGTCCCCCACCTACTAGACATTCATCTTTTCTTGTGATTTCTACACAAAGCCCCAAGAGATGGTTGCTTAATTAAAACAACAACGAACAAGATACAATTTTAACGTTCCGCTCCCCCTCCCCCCACCAACCCCACCCAGAGCAAAGGTGAAAGTTCAAGTCTTTTTCAAGTGGTGGTGCGGGGGCTTTTATTTTAACATCCGTTGAGGAAACACTGATAGGCCAAAGATAGGGATGAAGAATCTGCATAGTAAACAAGCCCCTCATTCACATAATCAAGGATTTAATTAAAAGAAAAGATGTTTATTTTGGGGTTGGCCATCAAAGGGAAATTAATCTTCAAAAAAAGAAGATATATTAAAATAACTAAGGAAGTTCATTACCTCATACAATACGTTACTCATTTTCACATTTAAAAAAAAGTAATAGAAATCAAAATATTCAACAGTCAATTTTGAGTGAGGAGTAATGGAGTGAACAAATATTCACCTCAATCCTTTTCTTAAGATTGTGCCGCAATTTTTTTTACAACCTCTAATATAAATGGACCTGTTACGCATTAGTGTGTCAAGCGCCAGCTACCGAGACTACCGAGATTTGAGAAAATTAACATTAAAGTTTTTTGTTCAAGTAACATTAAATATAAATTTTTTTAGTACACACTTCATAAAAAATACTATTAATTATAGCATTTGAAACAATATTCCGTGCTTAACTCAATTTTGAATTTTTTTGGCGCTTGACACACTAATGCATAACAGGGTCCAAATATAAAAACCTGGCAATGATTTTCAATGAGAAAATTCTGAATTTTTAAAAATTTTTGGAGCGTATCCAAATGTCATTTGAGATTGTCACAGATGTTACAACTTTTGTAATTTTAACTGAATTGTAGCTGAAGAAGGCCACAGAATGAGTGGCCGAAACTTTGTAATTTTTACGAATAACTCACAGTTAAACCGAAAATCAAATTATTTATTATTTATTAATGATAACAACTGTGAAAGCCTAAACTCCCCAAATGGTGATTTGGGAAATCAATTTTTCCTGAACTCTCCATTACGTCCCGAGTAAAAATGATTAAAAATGATCGATGGATCCACACGCCCTTGTCAGGTCTGCATAGTGAACCTTTAAGGACGCACAAGGATATACACCCTCACACCAGGGACATACAGGGATACAGACGCCCGCATCAGTGACACACATTTTTCTTCTGGCCACTTTCGATCTAGTGTGTGTGTTCCCGCGTGAGGGCGTGTATATATATATCCCTGTGTGTCCCTAAAGATACACTATGCAGACCTCCTGCGGGCGTGTGGATCCCTCGATCATTTTTAATCATTTTTACTTAGGGTTCTACAGTATATAAGAGTAGGCCTACAAATTTTCATTTCAAAATTCCAACGGGGAGTTGGTTAAATAGAGAGTGAAGACCGAGTCTCTGCAATTATACTACGTGTATATATAGGTATACTAAAGGCGAACAACGCGGCCAGCCTTGGGTGGGCTCCGTGTCTAACTAGGAGGAAATATATGCTCCTTCATTTATTTATGATTATTATTTATGGACTTTTTATAATTAATTACGTCCATTATTACATATTAAAAGAAATTCCAACGGGAAGTTGGTCAAACAGAGCGCAAAGACGGTCACCGCTAATACCCATACTGTTTACATATAGTTGAGATATTATAGCCCAAATTCATGAATTATGCAAAAAAAAAAAAAAAATTAAACCAAATCAGACTGTAAAAATATTTATTAATTTTCATTTATAATAAAGTATTTATATTATGAAAAAGTTAATTTCTGCTCTTGAAATTTAGATTCCCAAATTCCAGATGTTCTTGAGCTTTATTTATCTAGAGTAAATATTCCTTGTTAGTGTTCTAATTCGTGCCCCTTGATTAATCCAAACGTCCACTTCTAGGAAGCTACAAAGTAAATCCTATACGTTCAAATATCAACCCATAGTATCTATAAAGTCCCATCTAATGACGAACTGAATTGTCTTGAGGACTTAAGGCAATTAGCCAAGTTTCTATGTGAGCCGACGCGAATTTAATTAGTGCTGAGCGCTTCGCGGGCGCCGATATTGCAGGCGCAGAGGGTAACAGGGCGTAGGGCGGTTATTGGTTCCCATGGCGCCTCTCTTTCTCTCTTATGGAGGAAGACCAAATTTCAAAGTCGATAGTTATTCTTTTTTTCACTTTAGGTTGCAATTTCCAATAGTTAAATGAGTTTTTTTTTTTTTTTTTAATAGCCAGAAAAATTTATTATTAGTTAAAAACTTGAATTAGAAAAATAAAATTTTATCGCTTCTTGTTTTCATGAAGAAAATAAATTGAAGAGATAGTATTTAAAAAATAAAATGTAATTATAATTAAAATGTTAGTTAGTGGTAGACGACATCTACTTTTGGGGAGTTGAAGGGGGACCGAACAAGGTTGAAAAAAATAGGTAAATCGTTTTTTAGAGACTCAACGGGTTAATTCTTGAGTCCACAAGGTCATTTATGAAAACTAAGAAGAGTGGTCATTCATACAAGTAAAAGTCAAGAACTGAACAGCTTTTGGTAAACATCGAACCATTGGGAGGGGTCTAGAAGTGGGGGGGGCAATATTTTTTCTTACATAACATAATTTTTTTATATATTCAGAAAATAAAATTTCTCTCGAGTAAAATGATATATAATAGCCTAATCGTATTTGTATCTCTTGTTAAAAAATTATTTAAATGAGAATTTAGCATAGAAATAGAGCGAAATCATTTTGTTGTTTTATTAATAATATAGCCTACTATATACTACAATTAAAATAATATACTAAAATATTTCTTAGAATATTGGACAAAGTTGTTCGCTCGGGTTAGTCCGACCATTTATTTTTAAAAGAACTTTATAGGTAGCCTGAAGATCTTTCATCACACTTGTTCAGAAATACCGGATCTTATATATTAATACTAGTTACCTTAATCAAGATGATAATTAAATAATTAAAATATTAGATAAATTAATCTTTATTCCCTTACTAATCATTTTAAAACTAAGACTGATTGCATAAATTTCCCTTCACACTCTTTCTTCCAACTAAAACACGCACTTAGAGTATTTCCGTTCATTAAGTGAGTTCGTTTAATTTTTAATGGTCATATGTTAAGGTTAAATCATGGCCACGAAGCCTCGGTTAATTCGTATATATGAAAATAGAAGCATAGGGGTGGAGGTGATATTTCATTGGAGGGGACGGAGAGGCGAGTAGGAGATGCGGTTTAATCAGATGCAATCTATCTCTGAACGGCCAGAGGGGGTCATTATTAAGCATCGATCTCACCCTATTCAGACTCTCTACTAAATGTAAGTCACAATTTCTCAACCAATAAAAAAATTCCATTGTACTTTAAAAAAAAAAGTATTTTTTTACAAATATATAATAATGAAGAGGAGATAAAGCAATTAAGCTTAGATTATAATTCTGAATTTAAGGCATCTCAAGTTCAAATCTACCTCATGGCAAAAAATTATACAACTCAGTGATGCCTGTCCTGAGAAAGGAAACTGTAACCCACCTTAATTCTCACTAAAAGTTAATCTCCAGGTTGGAGATCCTGGGTTTGATTCCCGGCGGCAATTGCTCGTATGGCCAATCCACAGATAAACATGCTCACAAAAACTTGTTAATTAATAAATTATTATTACAGTATTTGAAATTCCTTATGGCATCCCCGTTTATTTAATAGAGGTGCTTTCGTACACACAGACACACATCTCAAACCCAACCGGAACTCCGGAAAGTTATATTTTCTATTTTTAACTCCTCTAAATTCATATTGATATTTCTCACCCCTATATACCGGTATTGTATAAGCTTATATAATACTGTAATTTATTATTTTTTAAATAACAAAATAGTAGAAAAAAGCTAAATGAGTATGATTGTGATCATGTAGAGATGTTTTAGTGAAAAATCTAGTAGTATTACTCCATTTTTGGGAAAAAGAAGATCCAAAGTTCAATTTTCTAGAGAACAAAAACATCTAATAAAATATTCCCAATCCTTATTCCTTAGTTTTAAATTTTTAAAACGAATAGGCTCTCACGTTACATTAAACATTCGCCCTTTTAAAAAAAATATACATATGCACGGAACGTGGTGCATCAAGAATAATGACAACTTTGTGCCTAAACTCTATATAAGCCCAATAAGGACTGAAGATGAACAAATAAATTTCGTCTGACTCGTCTCCTTCGGCATTTGGCATCCAAAGGCTTTGTTTTTTGCTGCACCTGTACTTGCTCTTTTCTAATTTCTAACATCAACAGCAACTGCTCTCCGGATTACTGTATATTAAAATTTTTAAAAGAAATATGAAAAAATAGAGTGAGCCTTAGGACAGAGATAGAAGTATCTCTTAATGTCTAGGTCTCAGAGGTGGTACGAGAGGAACTCAGAAGTTTCTCGACCTGAGTTACAAAAATTGATTTCCTCCCTCTTGAGTTTCAAAAATGGTTCAAACTCCTCCCTTTAAAGACAGAGTGTATTTGCTTGACTTTAGTGCTTAATTAAAAAGCCTAAATCCTTCTAACAGAAATTAAACCCTAAAACTAATTTATATAGAAAAAAAAAACAAAAAAATTCTTTGCCTCAGAGTTTATTTTTAAAACCATTTTGAAATAATAGGACAGAGCTGGCTAATCAAAACGCGATTCAAGTGTTGAATTAAATTAGCCGATTAGGAGCCCCAGCAATGACCAAGAAGGACGCAAAGGGATGTCAGTTGATTGGGGCCAATTAAGCCAATTAGAAAGTGTTTTAATGTCGACCCACCCATACTCCAACTCTTTGATTAAATAGTATTTGGAAAATTCCCCTGTAAAGAAGAAGAAGAAGACTAGAAGACGCCCAATTTACCGCCATTTTAAAATAAGCTTATCCTCTACTAAGGCTTATATTAGAATTTAAGGGAAGATGAAGTGGGTGGCGTGGGTGGATATAATCCTCCTTTAGAAGACGCGGGCAACATGCGAATTTCAACAACCCTTTTAGCTTCCAGCGATTTTATAAACCGCAAATACCCCCCACCCACTCATCCCTCTGCTTTATAAGACGCGTGTAAATTATGCAAAGTGGCTAGTAATTTGACTTCCGGAGAGATCACAGGCTGAAATTGAATCCTGGCAAAAGTAAGCCATTAAACAAGGGGAAAAAAATTATAATTTTAGAACTTTCTGCTGATGCTCTTATCTTTGAAAATTATCTGAAATTATAAGGAAAACAAGTTAGTTATATTAATCACTCATTCAGACAAACATGCAAAATGATTAAAGGAGATTTTTAAGAAATGAGCACCACGCCCAAAATAATAACTATTCCCTAGTATTAAATAATAAGCAACTTGAAGTCTTAATTTTTGAGAAGTTAGTTATAATCATGTCTAGCCATAGGCGTAGCCAGGGGGGAATTTGGGTGTTCAAACCCCCCCCCCCCTCCCTCTTGGGGCCCAAGCTGTGACTAGATATTTAAGTACTATAATACAAATTATATTTCATTTAAAGAAACAGCTTAAAAAAAAATACCCTAAAATAATCTTAAATTTTTCAAATGTTTAAAAAAATTTTCTTGAAACCCCCCCCCCAATCAAAAATTTCTGGCTACGCCTATGTGTATATCAAATTTAGTATTTTCTGAATGTAGGCCTAGTTGATGAGAGGATGAAAAAAATCTAACAGCCCAAGGACATCATTTATTTGCAAATATTTCGTTTAAATCTTTACTTTCTCTTGGCTATATATGTTAATATATATATAGAGAAAGTATTGGTTTCATGTCATGTCATCACTAGTAAACAGTGGCGTAGCGAGGGGGGAGCAAGGGGGGTCATCATGCCCCGGACGCTACTCACAAAGGGGCGCCAAATGGATCGCAAAACAAAAAATTGCTGGATAATTTTTATTTTTATTTTTATTATAATTGATTTCTGGAAAATATATTTTAAATTTAGTGCTAGTGTAATATAATAATTTTGTATATTTTATATATTATATTATTTGGTTTTCGAATGGGGGGAGGGGCGCTAAAAAGGTATTGTGCCCCGGGCGCGAGTTAAGCTCACTACGCCACTGCTAGTAAATAAGAAAAAAAAATCCTTATTAACATTAAATAAAGAAAAAAGGAAGTAGCAGTACCATTTAATTTTGTCATTGACAATAAAAATAATAAAATATTTTTTTCATTAAACAAAATTGATGGGGTATCGATGAAACAATAAATATACTGACGTAATTTAGATCTTTGAAATTCCAAGTGAAAAGTAAAAGAAAAAAACTTTTTTGTCATGCAAATGTCGACAAATGAGACATCTTAAATTTTTTCCGATTATCAACTGTCTGTCTGTCACAAACGTTTTGTCCTTGAAGACCTGTATAAATTATGCAAAGTGGTCTGGCAATTTGTGTGACTTGACGAGGGAGGAGGAGTTTGGTAGGAAATTGAATTCGGGCAAATATATTTTACGTCAGGGAGGGTGGATCACCGAAACAACCAACGTCTGTCTGTCTGTCTTTATTTTTTTTTCTCTACTCGGATGTTTTAATTAAAGCTTTTAATGTTGGTTGCTGGTTAGCGATCGGAGCTCTCGTGATTGTGCCACTTTTGGAGAGGGCGGTTGAATGGAGGTTAACACGTTTCAAGAAACAGGTCACATGAAATGGGAAGGAAAAATAAAGAAAAACAGGAAAAAGAAAATCTTCCACCAAAAGAGAATCCAACGCTACTTTAACACCAAATAAATAAGAAAATTCTTATAATTAATTTTCATTTTAGAAATTATTATTTTTTTTTCTATAGACAACCAATAAAATCTTTCTCTAATCTTTACAGAAGGGATTTTTAGAGTTATTATTAATAATATAAAACTCATAACGTAAGCTTATATTATAGCAAAAAAAATATATATATCTTTTATCAATATAGTTTGGGGTTTTGTTCAAGAGCCCTTTCACATTTAATATTCGCTTTTATTTGTAAAGATTAAATCTAATCTCTGATATGAAAATAATAAATATTAATACAGTATAATGGTTTGTACTAAAAATTATATGATGAGTTAATAATATGGAGATTTTAAAACCCTTTTCTATTAGATACACAAATCTTTTTAAAATAAGTATAAAATATAATAGAATTAAGAAAAAAATTTATTTAAAAAAGCAAAAACAATACTTTCTCACTATATATTACATATATAGGTAAGAGAAAGTAAAAATAGTCCAACTTTAAAGGTGCGATCACCCGGGACCTGTCTTGACTTGAGTTGAGTACTGTGGCGAACCCCCCTCCCTCCTCCCTCTCTTCCACGAGTTTGCCCGAACAAGTTAGACTCAGTTGCCCTGCTCTCGTCCTGGTGTGTTTAGACTTGGCACTGAATGTTTTAAAGGCGGAATAGGAGCGAAGGTGTTAAGCATGTTTTTCCCGATAAGATGGCGTAGTGTGTCATAAAAAGTATGCGCAAAAAATCAAGTGATTCAGAAATTTGCCAAGAGATGTCAGAATGGTAGCTAATAATATTTAATGCATTTGGTTGATTTTCATTGATCTTTTAACAATAAATACTTTATAAATGTTATTATATATTATGTATCTTTTATAAAAGCATAAAAATATATAAATATAGGTCAGATATAGGCTAATAAGTGATCGGCTGTTAGACTAGCCTGTCATCTTTTGCAAGAATGCTGAACTAATTTGACATTTGATTTTTAAATAAATCATCTAAGCTTATTTTAAAAATTTCTTAATTAATATGTGACTAATAATAACAATAAATTTATTTTTAAATTTTAAAAAAATTAAAGATTATTGGGACTGAATGTTTTTTTGTATTTGCTTGATAACAAAAAAAAAAAGATTAATTACGAATTAATTACGATAATTTTTTAATAAGTCATTAAAAAAATTATGGCTCGATGTCCCAATAATCTTTTAAAAATTTAATTCATTAAAAAAACGCGCATTGAAAAATTCGTTATAATAGTCTAGTTTTTTTTAAAGTACGTTTAGACGTCGCTCCTGAACCCCTTAAAAGTTTAAAATTAAACATTTCAGCATTTTCTCAATCATACTCTTGGCTCTTACTTGGGATTTTAATTACTTAAAACTAGTAAATAGGTTACTATTTATAATAACTACAACTCAGATAATCATATTTTGATATTTAGTGTTATGATGAACATGACTATTGAATGAAATATCGGCTTATAAGAAAAATTGATTTAATTTTCTCCTTTTCACTCAAACTACATAATTTATAGACCTAATTTTTCGATAATGTCTCTGATCTAACCATCCTTAAAATACTGTAATCTTTTATTTGATATGACAAAAATGAAAGTTAATTAATGCACGCGCGCGCATTTTTTTCTCCCGTGAAAGGAAAATGGCTGTTCTAGAAAAAGAATATTTTTTCCATAAATCAACTTGATCATTATTTCAATATCAGGGATTATATTCACATTAAATCTTAAAAAAAAATATATATATAAATCTTATAAACAATAGGTATATACAAATTATTGCTGAAAAGAGCTCTTGAACAAAACTCACAAACTATATTGTTAAAGGGCAATCGTGAATTGTAATTTTATTTTTGCCATTATATTTTGTTTTGAGTTTTATTTCGATAACTCTTGAAAACTCTCTTCTATAAGGATTAAAGTATTTATTTATTATTTGTTGGTTTGGTCTTGAGCGTGACTTTTATTCTCTTTAGAGATGGGAACTTCATTAAAAGTTTATCAAATAAATCAAACGGAATAAATAATAAATTTATTTAATATTTTGCAATTCTTTGACCCTTGCGAAAGCTGCGTGTTATTAATTTTAGAACGTCGGGTGTCGTTTTAATTAAAAGCAAGTCGTCTGAGGCGCCGCCGCTTGCTTCTTCGTCTAAGATAACTGAATGTTTGAATAAATGTAACAAAAAAAAAAAAAAAATTTGAATGAAAAATTGAATAAAAATGAAAAATGTAAAGACAAAGGAGAAGAGAAAAAAAATGGAAACATGGAGAAATTTTTTAGCTTGCTTGGAAAAAATTGACTTGAGAGTCTATGTCTTGGAAAATAATTTAATTCCTTCCCCTGGTTGATCTGAGCCCGGTTTCTTCCTTTTTGGACGCCGCCCCGGTATCGATCCCGGGACCCTAGGATTCTCTCTCTCACACACCAGCTTCTGATCGTTTCTTTGCTCTCTCTTTTTCTCCTTTAGAATTTTAATTAAAATATCGGGAGTAAATTAAAACGGATTTAATGTCACCTGATAACAATTATTAAGCCACAATGCTTTTATGTAATCATTTTAAAAAAAGTAGAATGATCTTATTGGCTAATGAAAAAAGAAACTTTGTAATTCTTATTATTAATATACATGGGCGTACCCCCCCCCCCCCAGAAAGCTCCCTGCTCCAAGAAAAATTGAGAAATTATGGGGCTTTCCAGGCCCAACCGAGGATAGCTGGTCCCATGGCCCCCACCCCCAGCCAAATTCACTAATTACGCCCATGTTAATATATCTTTCATATAAATTCTCTCTAATAAAAACTCTAAAAAAGTTGACGATTATTTTATAAATAAATATAATTTGCCGATCAGTACTTACATAAGAGACTACCGAATGGAAAAAAACCAACATACCTAAAACAAAAGAAATAAATAAGTTAAATAGTTTTCATTTAAATCAAATATTAATAGATAAGATTAAATATACAGTACTGGGTGAGTGCAAATTTAAATATTAATTTTCAATATCTCGATTCTAACTTGACGTATCATAGCTTATTTAACATTGTTTGTATGTATTTTTTGCTAATCGATCAAATGAAAAAAACTGATTTGATCTAATAAGGAAAAAATAATATAAGATAAACACTTAGATTAAGGAAAAAAAAAGTTAAAATAAATAAATTTTATTATTTTTATTGAAAAATCCTTGTGAGTCTTGATTTTGAATCTTGGTCCATAACTATACTGTACCTGTTATTTAATTTAATGATTATATTTTGCGTTCTCACATTGTTTGTGACTTTAATGAAAATTGAAAAAATAAAAATAGAAAACTCAACTTCGTCACTGGAAATAATTTTTGTTTATATTTTCAGCATCGCAGGTCATTTAGACTTCATACCTAAGTATTTTACATAAATTTTTAATGTGTTTAAACAAAAAAAAAGTGTTGATTTTATTTGTTGCTTTAAAAAAAAAGGGGGGGGATTAAAAAATATTCCCACAGAGGTAAAGATCTCGCCTCTTGTCCTCAATGGATCGAATTTTTTTTTTTATTTGAAGAAAAACCCTCATGGTCTACAAAAAAAAAAACATTTTCTGTTTGTTTACCCCTAGTGTATCGTGCACGAAGACACGCACCAACCCAAAAACCGTTATTTAGCACAGATGCCAGCTCCCAGTTTTAATGTTTAGGAGTGAAAGGCCCTTCAAGTTTTCCACAAAATATCAGCAACACAACCTGTCCTATCTCATTCATCCATCCCCAATACATTTTTATGGCTAAATTATATTGACTATCAATAAAAAAAAAATAGTGGCGAGATCTAAATTGCCCAGATAATTAATTAAATTAAAAAATAAATTAAAATAATTTAAAAAAAAGAGAAAAGTAGATTTATAGATCTGCAAGGTCTTCTTCTTCTTTCTTCTGTCCTCGCCTTTTTCCCGCGATGCGGGGTCGGCAGACCTCACTATTTCCCTCCAACCCTATGAAGCGTTTTTGCGACCGGAAGAAATAGGACAGGCCGGCCCGTCGTACGGTCTGACGCCTATTGAAAAGAGGAAGGAAGTCTCAGACATACAAAGAACTGAAAGACTGCCTGTCCCAGCTCGGGCAGCTCGTGGTCGCCATCCACGTACCCACATGATGTGGGTCCCTGAGCGATATAGATCTGCAAGGTAAGAGACGTTAAATGATGGAGGAGAAAGGGAAAGTCCACACTCCTGCCTTCTCTCTTAGAATATCTAGATTATCAGTGACATACTCGATTAGGGGTTTGAAAGGACCGGGGTAAAAAAGATAAAGTTATCTAAAGGAGGAGAAGATAGAGGTTAGATTGACAGGATCTAAACCGCCCTACTATGCACAAAAAAGATACAGTATTTACATTTGACGTAAAATGAAAGAAATACGAGATCAGGAACAAAACTGCCACGTTCAATCAACTTCTAATTTTTTTTTTTTTTGTTCTATTACTAGTCGCGGGAGCGACTCTTCACCGAGCAAGGAAAAAGCAAAAAAGAAAGCAAAGAAACTCTTAATGCTACCATTTAGTTCAGAGGTGTCAAACTCAAAAGCTAACTTGGGCCAAATAAACAATGCTTAACTTTAGGTGGGCCGCAAAAAAAAAAGTAAAAAAATAAAGTATATTATAACTAAATT
Organism: Euborellia annulipes; assembly: GCA_023213315.1. Taxonomy (NCBI): domain Eukaryota; kingdom Metazoa; phylum Arthropoda; class Insecta; order Dermaptera; family Anisolabididae; genus Euborellia; species Euborellia annulipes. The sequence goes on from JAKCPI010008921.1 coordinate 87,652, forward strand.
GCCCTTGACCCGTGGCTCAGAGAGAAGACACTAGCTTCTCACGCCGGGGTCCCGGGTTCGCCTCCCGTCCCAGGCGAGAAAAATTTATTTCATTTGATTTGACTACAAATCATTTGAAATAAATAAGGATAGGGTCTAAATGGCCTTAGATTCCGAAAAAGATCTAAAAAAATTCCTCTCTATATATATTTCATATATAGGGTAAGAGAAAGTAATAAACTCTCTAATCTAAATTATTTGAGAGTGTATCATAAAAAAGAATCAACAGATGCTTTTTTTTTAAATACTCGACTTATGACAGCCACTTATAGAATAATTAAATTATATTATATATACTACATCGAAGGAGGGTGAAAAAAGAATCCCCTTGTTCTGGGGTCCGAGGGATATTAGCGGGGATTTCCATCTAAGGCGCCCTATTCGGTCGACAGCTGAAGAGATAAGAGATAAGACAACCCTCTCTTTGGGCAGAGAGCCAAATCCTCCCCAAATGAGGAGAAAGGGGTTTATTCAACCCGAAAAACAAAATGGCTAGCAAACACATTAGAATGGCACTAAGGATAAAGGGATTATATTAAAATTGTTTTGGAACTTCATTAAAGTACCAATATAATATCTCAATTTCAATAAAAAAAAAAAAAAAAAAATTAGAATAGAATTAATTAATCGAAAGAGTGAAAAATTTCTCATCTGTCTATAAGTTATATTTTATATTTATTATTAAGAGTGGTGAGGACTCGCTGGTGTAGCGGGCTAGGGTGTCGGCTTCTACAAAGAAGATTCGTGTTCAAATCCTGGTCTTGAGGATTCTTTCATTTAATAAAAATATTTATTTAATGTAGACAAATCCTCCTGCAGACACTGGATTGGAATAATGGATCTCACCACAAGTCCCCAGGAAACTCTACGAGGAGAGGGAGTTGTTGTGACATCCTGTCCTGTGGAAGGGTTGTAAAGAAGATTCCCTCTCAGTGATGCATTCTTCGGAAGGAGTAGGCTACATGCTGGTGTTGAGGGAGTCCCTCCTCAAAGTAGGACACCCTCCTTAGCATAAAAGAGTTTGGATAAAAGGACCCAGATGGAAACAAAAATAAGGATCAGTTTACCAGCTAGAAATGAACATAGGAGGAGTTAGAGATGGGAAATGATATAACTTCACGGGGTGCCGGTAGATGTCTACGGCCAGAGGCCGGTTGGATTTGAGATGTCTGAGGCACGAACCTTCGGGTAAATAAACGAGGACCCCGATAGGAATTTCAAATAAATAAATATTAAGCATGATTAAAAATTTGTTTTAAATTTTTTTCAGGGCCTAATGTCATTTAGCATCCGTCAAATTGGTAGGTTTTAAATTTAAATAAATTTTATTACTTAAGACGGGAAGCGCCTCCCAGATCATGAGGTAAAATCAGATTAGAATCAGATGCTTTAAATATTTAATTAAATTTTAGAAAAATGAGAAGAAAATATCACCAATCATTAAAATTTCCAATAATAATAACCAAATTCTTGAAGAAAGTTTCATCATCCAAGTTAAGTCAAACTTTTTCTATTCTAATTTTTCGTACTTAATTAATTCTACTATGTCAAAGAACAGACGGATTCTTTTTTTTGCAACCTAACGCATTGCCATTCAGACTTTTTTTCCTTGATGTGAAGAGAGGGTATATAAAAGAAAGAAAGAAAAAAAGGAGAGGATTGGAGAGAGAAAAGAAAAAAACGAGATGACCTAAAGCGGGTCAAATTTGAAATTCAATTTTTGTTTGAGTGTGTGAGTAAATGACAGACAGACAGAAGGTCGGACAAACGGCCCGACAAGTAAAATGTTTGGATATCATAGAAGGGCGGAACCAGAAGGGCTAACATAATACTGGAAAAAAAAATATCTAAATAAATGCATATTAAGGTTGTAAATTTTTTTTCTTTCGTTCCAAATGAAATAAGTTTTTTTTTTCTTTAAGATTTATTTAAAATAACTTTATCTAAAGCCGGCCATTCACGATCGCTCCAAATGGATGTCATCCATTCACTACACGATATTCATTTGTTTTCCCCAGTCACGGTCAGTTTTTGGAGTGACATCGCTCCATTTTGGACGGATGGAGCGATCGTGAATGGCCGCCGTAAAGGCATATACCGATGAAAGGGCAGATAAAATAAGAATTCTTTTAATTAGAAAAAAATGCTAATTTTTCCAAACATTTTTTTACTATTGTCTGTTTCAAAAGTAATGAAAGTAGAATTCACTTTCGTTTTCCTTAGATAGAGAGAAATAGCTCCTTTAGGTTATGTTCTTAAGAACTCTTTCTAATTTTTGAAACAGATAATAGAAAAATTGATAAATTTCGTTCAAATAACTAAAATAATATCTTTGGATGATTGCTTTCGGGTAAACTGTGGTTTATTTTAATAAGCTACAACGTTTCGGCCACTCATTCTGTGGTCCTCTTCTGGTACTGATTCAGATACAATCACATGGTGGATTCTGAATTCAAAATATAGATCGTTAGATGTAAGATGCTTTGTAATTATAACATATCTGAATCAGTTTCTGAACAGAATGAGTGGCCGAAAAATTATATCTTATAGCCTACAAATAAACCGCAGTTTACCAGAAAACAAGGATTTTCATTGAATAACTGTGAAAGCTTAAAACTCTTTCTCTCTCTTCAGTGAATAATAAATAGTTTTATTTTCTAACGAAATTCAGAGTTATATTGTAAATTATATTGTACCGATAATTTCCGGGGAATTTTTACACGCTGATTTCCCGGATCCACCCATCTGAACCTACGTTCAGTCGTGCTTGGCATTACTTGACTGCATCACCTTGGTGACTGTTGATTTAGTATTCATCCCCGGTAATAATAAAATTATTATTGAGATGTAAAGGTTTCTGAATTTCTAATGAGCAAGCAGCTAATATTATTTTAATTATATATTTATTGATGTATCAGGGCCTACGTTTCGGACAAACATAGGACCATCCCCAGGACCAAGCCATTGTCAACATATTGATCCACCAGAGGTTATATTGGCCAGAGAAATTGTTAATACAATAGATCTAATAATCAAATTAGAGTGCATATCGCCTGCAGGAAATCATAATGGCGAAAGTTCGAAATGAAACAATTCGAGAAAAGGAGTTTGAAATTTTTATAAACATATAGGCTACATTTAAATAGCTGGGCATCAAATGAATAGGCCAATAGCATCAATCAAATCAATAGCAAAGAATAGAAATATATTTTCGACACACGACACGCACGCGAAAGAGAAGACGTTTTAGCAACGTTTGGTAAACTTAACTCAAAAATTGAATTTTCGGACTTTCGCCAATATGATTCTCGCCAGGTGATATGTACTATGGACAGAGAGTGAGTGAAGAAGTTATTAGTCCTTAAATAATGTCTAATTGAATTTTTAATGTAATTAAGGTCTTTTCGGCATCGCATGCCATTCAAACCCCGTTCCTATTTATTTCAATTGATTAGTAGCCAATTCAATTGAAATAAATTTTTTCGCGTGGAGTGTAAAATTTTGGAAAATAAATTGTAAAATAGTTAATTAAACGTCCGCCGTAAAGCGTCGATACGGATTTTTTTTTAAATATATATAGTGTTTTCTATAGTCTTATGCCCCTAGCAGCCGAACAGCCAAAAATTAAAAAAAAGGGAGGGATCTGATGGCAAAAGCATAGAGCATCAGCCACCGTTGATGTTAGGCAATTTCGAATGGGTGGAATGTAAGTTATAGAATATAAATTGCCTATATCCTTTAATAATTACAAATAGAATATTTTCTTTTCCATTTCTCTTGGCGACTCTTTTTTTTCCAATATTTCAATCCAATCTGCAACATCTTTGAATTTTTATTTTATCCATTTGGAAATTGAGCTCCGGGAGTAATTTAATTTATGAATATATATATAAAGAGAGAGGGAGGGAGTCAAGGTTGCTGTCATAACATCTCGATGTTGTTCTATACATCTATACATTATTCGAGAATTGCGACCCAAAGTCAACTCCCAAGGGTGTGGGGGACTGTACCTCATTCCCAAACCCAGTTGCGCATATTCTAACGCTCTCTCTCTCTCTCTCTCTCCTCCGGCCCTTTAGGCAAAAGCCAAGGTGATAAATTCGTTAAGCTGATAAGACAGGAGGAGGAGACGGCTCAAAAGCTAAATTATCTAAATAGATATATTCACTTTAAAATGACTCTTGGGTTTTTTTTCTATTACTTTGAAAAAGAATCTTTTGTTTTTGATTAGTCTTGAGAAACGTAGTAAAATATTTAAAATATCTTCATTCATTTTAAATCATTAATAAAGAAAGAGTTGAGTACCAACTAAATGTATGATTAAAATTGAGTTTGATTAAATTAGTCAAATAAGAAATATGATTTGGTTGAATTATTGTAATTTAAATTTTTAATCATATCTTGATTTGAGTAATTAAATTAGTTTGATTAATTTAAATATTTAATGAAAATTAAATTTAGTTTTATTCAAATTAATTTAGTTAACTCAATTCTTGATTAATATCTATAGATATATAATTATTATACTGACTGTAACCCAAGTATTAAATATAGATGTATGGAATGGAGTCAAAGTAAAAAAAATAAATTTATACTGTTGACGTTTCGAGCTCTCGTCGCGCTCTTCCTCGGGACAGTCTAAGTGTCAATTGTTACAGATATTAATAATTAGATTGTCATTTGACATTATTAAACAAATTTAACAACATTATCAATGTATCATGTGTTTGTTGAATGATTTAATAAATATTTTGATAACATACACGGCATGTGTTTAAAAGTGAGGTTACTTTTACAATATTAAATCATTCAACAAACACATGATACATTGTTAATATTGTTAAATTTGTTGAATGATGTCAAATGACAATCTAATTATTACCATCTGTAACAAGTGACACTTAGACTGTTCCGAGGAAGAGAGCGACGAGCTCTCAAAACGTCAACAGTATAAATTTTTTTTTACTTTTTCTTGACTGACTGCATTCCATTTCCATACATCTATATCTATAGATATAATTGCTGAGTTTCTGTCACGCTTTGTTTGGCCGATGGGGCTGCGCGGCTAGTCTATATTAAATTTATTTATATAATTCCAATAGTTGCTGGGAGTCGGTCTCCTCTCTGTTTTAAGGTTGTTCGGATAGTACATCGTAAGTCATAATAGAATCTAAATTTTTTTTAAAATAAAATTAAAAATTTGAATGCCAAAATTCCTTATTATAATTTAGTCGTGACCTATCATAGTTTATAATTGGATTAAGTTAATAATTTAATTACCAAAAATAATAAATGAATGACTTTTGATTTGAGCAGTTTTTCACGTAATATAGAACTGGCAACATTGCATTCATCATCTATTTATTTTAAATCTTAAAAGCCTTCACTTTTATTTTATTTAATAATAGAGGCGAACGTGGCTTATCGGATAAGCTGAGGCTTAGTAATTCGAGGTAAAATGTCACTCGAGTTCGAACCCAACTTGCCGAAAAAATTCAACCAAAGTCGAACGTCTCTGCTGGAGCAAAAGGGAGTCACACATCCCCTCCAATTCCAGGCACTTAGGGCCTGAGGGATGGACATAGGAATTCAGGGGTAAAACATCACCCGAATTCGAACCATTCCTAGAACGGGGGAGCACAATAGATCTGATCTAGAAGGTCGCAGTGCAAAGAGAAGCCCCAGAACAACTAATCAATCAATCAATCAATTTTATTTAATATATTACAATGTTTAATGCAAATCAGTTTAAACACAATGGACGATTTGCGAGAAAAAATATCGTAAAATTGAAAAAAAAAATGTAACTGACAGCGAGAAATGAATATTATGTTATGCGATGTTGCCGGACTGGTCTCACTCTCGATACTTCCTTATATTTAAATATTGACGACTGTCATTTTGGAGAATTTTTTGACTTTCTTGTTAAAATATCTTTAAAAGCGTTGGGCAGAAACTTTTGATTTTATGTTTAATGTATTCCTCGGAAGTGAATTGATAAAATATAAGTTTTTTGTTTTTGTATCTAATGCAGAGGTGGCTATATAATTCGATATGTGTGCGTTTCGTCGACACTCCCCATAGACTACATGTTAAATTTCAATTTTTTTAACATACACGATAACCCTGGGTCAGATCTGCTTCAAAATTTTATTTTATACGTATGTGATAGTGATTAATAACATATTAAAAAATTAGCTTTTAATCAGTTTAAGTGCTTTAATGTCCGAACAACCTTAAGCAACTTTCCGTTGGGATTTCGAAAATAAGTTTAGTTCTTTTCTAGAGAACGTTATGGTGGGTCTAGAAAAAATACCATTTGGGGAGGCCGGAGTCAGTTGAAAGCAGGACCAGGAAGCGGTTCATTTATTTAGCACTGTTTATAACACTGTTATGTTTATTTGTTGGCGGGTCAAACATCGCAAAATTAATTATCATAATATAATACGTATCACACATTTATTACGTACCCATCTATGTATGTAATTATGTTCTGAGATGCATCCGTACTGAGAGAGATAGAACTTTATCTTTCGGGCCAATATGCGCTTTCGCTAAATAATTATATACGATTTTAACAAATAACTAGGAAAAAATATACCTATTCAATTTTTTTTGGCATGGCAAAGCGAAAAAATATAAATTATGAAATCTTTTACAAATTGAATTTTCGATTATTCATGTATTATACTTTTTTCCTAATTATATTTGTTTTTTAATATCAAATATATTACCAAGAATAAAAGATATTTATTGTATGAGATTTTATAACCAGTTTTAGCCCAATGGCCTACGGCTAAGCGAGTAAATAAAAAAAAAAGTATAAAATAATTAAAAGTATATGGAGATACATCCCCTTCCCGATATCTCAAAAAAATCCTATAAAAATAAAATAGAGAGAGAAATATAATAATAATATGATCTAAAATTACAAAATTTTTTACACTCACTTCTCAAAAAAGATTTTATACACTTTATTTATAAATAACTATGCCTGGACCCTAATAATAAATATAGATAGTTAAATAATGAGCAGGTGTGTGAAACTCAATTAATCCACGGGCCGTTTCATGCAATGGTAAAATATAGTCCTGCTTTCATTTTATTTCAGATAATCAGGGGACAATAAAATCTCTTCGCTGGCTGCATGGGGCCCGCGGGCCGCCAGTTTGACACTCCTGATAATGAATATCGTTAAAGTCTATAGGCCAATGGCGAATGCAGAAAAGACTTAAATAAATTAAATTAATTAAAAGTTACAATATGTTTTAATCTAGATCCATATGGATATAAATTTATTTTTTACAATTCCCTCCAGCCTTCTCGAAAAGTTTTTCTGGCAAGCTCTTGATACTATAGGTAAGTCGCTTCCAGTTGGGAGGCACACTTGGTCCCTTTAAGAAACCATATGGGAGAGATCATGCATTTTCTTACACCAGGAGGAGACTTTAGATGGGTAATTTTTTGAGTGAAACGCATCTTGAACCCGAAATGTGTTTCTCTAGAACCGATCATCCGTTCTTCAAGCCCTTGACCCTTGATAATACCAGACAAATTAAATTAATAATGCAAATATACTACCACTGTATATTAGGGTATTTCATTTGAAACGAGCATTTTTTTTGCGGGCACACTAAAATATTGTTCCAAATTTACAAACTTCCTCTCGATTGTTGAATTTTTCCCATTGAAATAACATGTAAATCATTGTTTTTTTTTTAATTGTTATATCTCAGTTCGGTTTTTAAGATTTTCATTGAGATTAGTCGCAATCAGTAAATTAGGCACTCTTTAAAATGTCCAGTATTGTTTTATTGTTACTGGAGCCGTTTCATCGATGTTGGCCTCGAAAGTCCTATTTCCATGAAATTCCATGAAAATTGTCATATTTCTTATTAACAAAATGGCTGAAGATACCAAAGAAAAAAAAACCTAATGAAAAACTTGCAGGAAATTATATTTTCTACAAAAAATGTCCTATGAAATATTTAGCTCAAGTGCGTTATTCACAAGATATATTCAGTACAATGTATTTAAGAAATAATACAATAAAAGTTGAAATATAATAATTTTTTCAATTCTCAATATATTAAACTGAATATATCTTGTGAATAACGCACTCGAGCTAATTATTTCTAATTTCATGCAAGTTTTTCCTTACGTTTTTTATTGTTTGAGCCGTGCGTTATGTTAATAACAAAGAAAATATGACAATTTCAAGGAAATAGGACTTTCGGGAGAGGGGGGGGGGGGGGGGGGGGGGTAATCGAGACCCACGCCGACGAAACAGTCAAGTAACAATAAAACAATACTAGACATTTTTAAGAGTGCCTAATACACTACCGATTGCGACTAATCGCAATAAAAAATAATAAAACTGAACTGAGCTATAAAATAAAAAAAAGCAAACAATACAATGATTTATTTGTTATTTCAATGGGAAAAATTCAAGGATCGAGGGAAAGTATTTAAAATTAAAATTAAGGGCTGAAACTTCGAGGAAATTTTTTTTCGATGATTGGAATATTTCAGTGTGTCCGCAAAAAAAAAAAAATGTTCGTTTCAAATGAACAACCCTACTGTATAGGCCTATATTCTTTTACTAGATGATTACCGTCCCCAATTGTTGAAAATAAAAACTAGAATTTTATTTATTTTTTTGAATTATCCATCAAATGATCCGATATCAAATATCATATCTATCGTCTTTCAAATCTTTTTTATTATCTAATGGTTATGAATTTAAACGAATCACAATCGAGAGATATTCATATTCTTTTACGAAATCAGTCAATAAGGTTTGAAAACATCCCCTACCCCTCCCTTCCTATCTTCTTTTTTTATGTTTTTTCCCATCTCCTTTTTTTTAATCTTTTTATTTCTTTTTATTCCTGAAAAGACTTTTAAACAAATGAAACAAATGACCAGCCGGATGGGATCTTGGGTCTTCTAAAATAAAAAGAGTTTTCTAATTACGCTAAATCCAAGCTCATTAAAAATTTTTAATTTTATTTCCATTTCATTTTTTAGCGCATCTTCTTCTCTTTCTCCCCCCTCCCCGTCCCTCCCTTTTTTTTGAGCTTGTTTCCACAAAAGGATTAAAAAACTTGTCCTTTAACCGAACAAGTTTTGACCTTTAAAAAGTGCATAACAACAATTTTAAATAGCTTTTGCGAAAAGGGCATCACACAAAGTACTAAAGAGGATGGGAATTTTATTTTTCAACTTTTCTCTTATTATTATAGTTGCTTCATAAATTTTCTTTTTTTTTTTTTATTTGTTAAGTAAATCTAAACAAGTTTGTAATGTGAAAAATTGGATGCGATATTTATTGAGACTAGGATTTTTTTTAAAGCCATTTAGAGGAAAAAAGTTCACTAAGATTTTAAATTCTTTTCATTTTTTAATAACTTAATTAAATTTTAATTTAGTCTACTCAGTTTTTTCATAAGTCTCGGGTAGACTAATTTTTCCATTTTTTAATACATGTACGTAATTCTTTTAAAAACAAAATTGGATAGAAAACGGCCTTGATACGAAATTTAAAATTATTTCTCTTACTTTTAAATTTAAATTTTCATCGTTATATTTTAATTATTGCCGAAAAAGACCTTAAAAAAAATTATTGTTAAAAGAAAAATATAAATAAAGAAGAAGAGAATTAATATAGACTTTTTCTTTTAGTTATATTAATAAGCTAAAAAACTTTTTAGCACCATTATTTATTTCTCAATCTTCTTCCTTAAGCCTGAATATATGAATAAAATATTCCAACTTATGAATTTCGAAGTGAAACTACTCGCTATATAATAGATATATATGCCTTTGTTATTCATTCAGAATTAAGAACATCCGGCTTAGAAATAGCATAAGTAATAGATTTATATATTTGAAACAAACATCTAGGCAATTTGCATTCCCTGCTCTGCTTTTATACTGGAAAATATTTATGTAGAAAATTGAAAAAAATAATAATAGGCTAAGATACGAGTAAATGATGAATTGTATAAAAAGTATTATTTAACTATGTAGATCCTTGTTTGAAAAAGATGGAATTTATTCAACCAACACTAAAAGACTGTTTGTTCATTAGCCAGTCAAAAATATGGTTTAAGATAGCAAGTTTGCGCGATATGTTTGTGTTTATGATTGGCAAAATTGCACTCCCTGGAGTCGAACCAGGACCTCCACGCTTTCGCGGCGGGTGGACTACCCTAGGGGACTTATCCTAGGGCGCCGGCCTCACGATAAGAGTAGTCCACCCTCTGCGAAAGCGTGGAGGTCCTGGTTCGACTCCAGGGGGTGCAATTTTGCCAATCATAAACACAAACATATCTCGCAAACTTGCTATCTTAAAAAGTATTTTTTTATTCACAACTCTACAAATAATTATTTATATACAGTGTAGATATTTTATAGATATTTATAGATATAGAATTAGATAGGTAATTAAAAATTTGTTAACTTTTTTATTCAGGGCGTTTTATTTTTCATTCAGTTGCTCTAAAAATATATGTTAACTAGTCGCTAAGCCCTTTTATTTTTTTAGTCACTAAATGAATTTTTTTTTTATTTGTCTTTTCTGCATTTCAGGCCATATAGACTTTTAAATTTATACCAATTGGTATCGAAATGATTTAAATAAATATTCGAAGGACTTGAACTCACGCCCCGTGGCTTTTTAAAACTATCAATAATGACATTTGTCCAAGTCTCTAGCTTCTTTACTGAAGGGGAAAGGAGGAGGGAGGGGAACCATTCCAGGCCAGATAAATACAGTATTAAAAAAAAAAAACTTTTTCATTGATTTAGCTAGCTAGCTATATTTTAGAGTTTCTGAGAATTTGGTTAAGAGTTTTTAGATAACCGCACATAGTGGAGTTGACCACTGCGATTTAAGAAACGAAATTATATTCGTTCACCCCTTTGAAAAATGCGCTTCAAAATAAAAAAAAAATTAATAGCTCTAGCTCTTATGTATTTTCTGAGATAATTGGGTACGGACAGAAAAAAGAGCGCATTATTAATTGTTTAAACTTAAATTTATTTTCAATTTATCAACCAAAACATCTGAATAAATAAATTTGAGAATATTTATTAACAAAGATTTTATAGATTTTGTTCTTCAAATTTCTCCAAAATTGTTGGCAATATTTTTTGATTGAGATCCTATAAGACGGTTAATGGAGAGCAAGCAGTAAGGGGTGGCATAGGAGAAGGAGATGAGGGAAGAGAAGCAGGTAAGTGGCTTATGCTCTCCCTGGACCGGATGTCATCAATTCATCTCCCCGTATATAAGGGCATTATGGGGGCTTTTGTGTTCTCAAGAGGCGAGAATTACTCGGCCCTTCTATAACTTGCCGACACCGCTTCTTGGATGTAAAGGGCCTGCGGTAGGACGGGAGTAAAGAGGGTGAGATGGTGATGGTGGTGGGGACCACATCTCAAATTACCAACCACCTCCCTTAACTGCCTATCTTCGCTTCTATCCTCCTGCTGCTTCACTCCATGCTAATCCATTAAATCGATTTAACAAACTTTCACTTCCTATATATCTATACATACATATACGAATGACTCTCTTGGAAAGTATTTAACAGATATATAAATTGAAATGAATGAAACTTTAATTAAAAGAATTAATATTAGCCATTTTTTGGTTCAAAAGAACAATCTACTTTAAACTAAGGATATTAATAAATAAAGAATTTGAATTTTTTTTTTATACAGTATTTAAAATCTTTTTCATCATCTGGCGCCATTTTGGCACTATTTATTTAAATCGATTGGAAGCTAAATGAAATAGATTTTTACGTCTGAGACAGATTTGGTCCACGATCTCTAGTACGAGAAAGAAATTTTCTTAAAAAGTAAAATTTATTAACATTTTTTTTATTATAGTTTTAACTTATAATTTAGTAAATTAATAAAAAGAGAAGACAGATCAGAAATTTCCATGATAACGTGAAAATACCACAATTATTTCGATCCTACACTGTAAAAAAAAATTTTAATTTTAGTATGTTTTAGTATAGTAAATTTACAAATTTTTCTTGTAAATGATAACTACCATACATTTGTATACTAAATTTACAAATCTATGCATTCAAAAAATTTTTACAACCAAAAAACATTTTAAAATTACAATTCTCTTGGAAAATTAGAGTAAATATTGTAATTTTACCATACGATTTCTAATTTTACAATACAACGGCATTGTAATTTTAGAACACGGTTTGTAATTTTAGAAAAGGATTTGTAATTTTACAAAAAGGTTTCTAATTTTACAATACAAGGGTATTGTAATTTTCCTTTTAAGTCTCTCTGAGACGGTCAACATGGCCGACTTTGTTTAGACTGCTTTTTAGCTTTCTTAATAAAGACATTTTTGGCACTATAAGGATTTATTTAAGTTATAATAATACAAAAAATAATAATATTATGATAACTTTAAGTTTATTTTTTATTTTATTATTTAGTAAAAATAGTTTACAATGAGGTCATACTTGAATGCCAAATAGCAGAGATAGATCATTAGTTAACAGGTGATTCGATGGTCAAATGGACTAGGCAGCAGACTTCTACAAAAAAGGTTAGTGTTCAAATCCTGGAGGAATTTTTCATTAAATAAAAATATTTATTTCACTCCATTCAGGTAGAGACGTCCCTAAAGGACAATAACCTATAATGGGTCCAGTCGTAAATTTTTTTCTTTTTTCTAAATATTAGTAAAATTACAAACATTTGGATTGTAAAATTGCTAAATATTTGTAAAATTACCACACATTTGGATTGTAAAATTGCTAAATATTAGTAAAATTACCAAATTTGGACTCGAAAATTGCTAAATATTGGTAAAATTACCAGACATTTGGACTCGAAAATTGTTAAATATTAGTAAAATTACCACACATTTGTAAACGATTTTTGCAAGGAGTTTTGTAAAAATATAATTCAACTGTATAGTAAATTTAGTATCTATTGGTCTTGAAATTTGCTTACAACAAAAAAATTGTAAAATCATCGAAATTTTTTTTACAGTGTAAATAATTAAGTTCAAATTTAAACTTAAGTTAATTTCATATTATTATCAAACTAGATGTCAATGCCTATATAATTAAAGAAAGTGTTATAGACATGGCTGGAAAATAATATTTATAGTTTTTTTTTTTTTTTTTATTTATTTAACGTCTTTTTCGGCATCTAAGGCCATATAGACCCTATGGGAGAGGACTATTTATTTCAATGATTGGTTTCCCAATTCAATTGAAATAAATTCTCGCCTTGGATGCGAGCCCTTGACCTTTGGCATCAGAAGCTAATGCCATAGGTCAAGGGCGTATTTATTGTTGAACTGCAATAGAATTAGGGATTTATTTTTCTAGCTTAGACAACTCTATTCCTGAACGGTTCAAATTAAAAATAAAGCCACAGCAACTTTATTGAATTATACGTTTATATAAAAAAAAAAATTATCTCTTCGCTTCCGAATAAATTAAGATTTGAAAAAAATGTATATTATTGTAAATGCTCAAAAAATGATGGCCTTGTGTATTTAAAATAAATAGAACAAAAAAGATATAGATTAACATGTCGAGTTTATTTTTTGTATCACAATCGATAAGAGTGGATTCATGGGAACGCCCGCCTATAGGCAACCAAACGCGCTCCGATTATTCATTTGAGGGATCTCAAAGGCGAAGGCTCTTTTATTACTGATTTAATAAAATATTAATGAGAAAGTAAAATTAGTACCTATGTCTAAGTTAATTCCAAGCAAAGGGTTGTTTGGCAAAAAAATAAAATAAAAATAAAAACGACCTGAGAAATCTTTAAAGACAAATCTCCTTACATGTCATCCGCTTATTATAACAGCAGCAGGACGGACATCTTGATCTGCTCAGTGTACTGTAAGCACCGAAGAACTTATTAGGGATTGCGTGATTAATTATAATTTAAAAAACTATTCATTGGAATAATATATTAATATTGAAATGAATAGATATAATTTCTGAGTGCGTTTCACTATATTTTTTAAAGTGAAAACTTTTATTTGATGGCCTCAAATTTTTCGCTCTT
>JAKCPI010008922.1:0-27175 GCA_023213315.1 Euborellia annulipes
GTCTGGGGGGCAAAGCCCCCCTAGCCTACAAGGAGCGAGCGAAGCCGCGACTCTTGGTACAGATGGCCAGTACGCTACCCATTGCACCAAGGCCCGAAGGCTAAAATGAAATTTTGTACCACATTTTTGTGTAGTGTGAGAGGTCCACAACTATTCAATATTTTGCCCAAAATTTTGAAAGACATCTTTGCAAGTGTGAGGGCCCCTTAATACGTATAATTATAATATGTCGTCCCCCTCTTTTTCCACTCGCCGACACTGTAACCAAGCCAAAATGATTTTAAAATTTTAATCTTTCAAAGGGAAATTTTCATTAAATTTTGTTTTTACTTGAGCCCTGAGGGCCCCGGGGCCTCTCAAAGGGAAATTTTCACTAAATTTTGTTTTTACTTGAGCCCTGAGGACCCCGGGGCCTCTCAAAGGGAAATTTCCATTAAATTTTCTTTTTTTTTTATTTAAATTTTTCCATTTTTACTTGAGCCCTGAGGGCCCCGGGGCCTCTCAAAGAGAAATTTCCATTAAATTTTCTTTTTGCCAACGGGGCGTGGTGTAGAGGTTAGCGTGCTAACCTCATATACCAAACGTCGCGGGTTCGGACCCCAGGCAGTCCGATGATTTTATTTAAGACATCTGGATACCAGATGGCTTAAATAAAAATGCCTGGACCCTAATATATATAAATTCATAAATAACGGTTATCGTAAATGTCTTATATGGCCTGAGCTGCCGAAAAGACAGTGTGAATGTGTGTGTGAGTGTGAGTGTGAATGAGAAAAAAGTGTGAATGTTTAAAAAAAAAAAAAAATTTCTTTTTTTTTTATCTAAATTTTTCCATTTTTACTTGAGCCCTGAGGGCCCCGGGGCCTCTCAAAGGGAAATTTTCATAAAATTTTTTTTTTACAAATATATGGGGGCCTATGCCGGCTCGGGGCCTGGGGCGGACCGCCCCCCCCCCCTCGGTACGCCACTGTAATTGCATTAAATAAAAGATATTTAAAAAAAAGGAGCTCTATAAGTTGTAGATAATTGAATTAGTAATCATTGTGTTAAAGAATAATTAATCTTTTGCCTTTAATTAAATAGCTGGAAGCTCTATATAGAATGAAATGGAATAGATCCCATGTATTCCCATGTATTGAAAAAGCTAACGCCATCTCTTGCCGCCTTGAGTAACTCGGTAGACTATAGTGTCCTAACCGTTTTTCGAGACGCGCACCTTAAATATATTTTCGAATATTAAGTTTATCTTTTCTATTTATTACAATTTTGTTTTACATTTGGATTTAATGCTTTTGTCTATAATAAATATTTTTGGAACGAAGTTCTTTAACGCGGTTTACGCAGGGTGAAGTGGGAGAAAATGTAACGTAACAAAAACGCGTTCCTAACAAAAATGATTTCCTAACAACGTTCCCAGCGCCCGAGCGACGGCGGAGGAAGGCGAGATTAGCCGGACTTGGCGAGGTCACGCCCACCTTCTCCTTCTCTTTATTTCTTTCTATCCTTCTATCTACCGAAGGCGAGCAAGAGGTTTCAGCGGGTGCATCTTGCAGGCCTTCGGCGGGCTTTCCGTCTATTTAAATAATATTCATATTAAATTATATTATTGAGAAGGGTGAATAAATAAGTCCGGAGCTGATATTCAGGCAATTTATTCGGGTTAAATCCCTCCGCTATAGGCCAACGTTTCGGAGCTCAAAATGGTCCTGAAGAAGGAGCCGTTTGAGCTCCGAAACGTTGGCATATAGCGGAGGGATTTAACCCGAATAAATTGCCTGAATATCAGTTCCGGACCCTTCTCAATAATATCCACCAGGCTGCCCCTTTCTTCATCACTTAAATTATATTCTTTGCTCAGGGGCCCACATCTTATGAATACGTGGATGGCACCCAGCTCGAGCTGGGACAGACAGACCCTCAGTTCTTTAAATTTCTGTCTTTTCTTTCCTCCACTTTTCAACAGGCATCAGACCGTGCGACGGGCCGGCCTGTCCTATTTCTTCCGTCCTACGACCCCACACGTTTGATTTTTTTTCGTTATCATATATTTTGGAATAAAAAGAAAACTATCAAAGATACGAGTAGATATATTGAATAGTAGAACGTGGCTGTAGCTGATCTGTTGAATAGCTCAATAATTCTAATTATTTGGCTGCATCCTCCTTCCTATTCAACAAAAGATAGATATATACAACATTTTTTCATCTAAAAGATAATTAAATTTCACGTCCGACGACTTAATAAAAAGTAACATGTTCCATTTGAAAAAATTGAGTTATCCTTGATTAAGATTTCCCAAATTGGCATAGCCATTACTCCCAACACAAGAATAATTTTGGGTTACCCATCTGGTCTACATTAGTACATTTCCTGGTTAGTAACTTTACAAAAGAACAGTCTTCTAAGTTTTATGGTTAGCGCGATATTCAATTTTTTTCGTCAGCAGTTTTTTCACAAAAACTCGATTTGCGGCTAAACGGTTTGGTTTGGAATACATTGCATTTCATGTAAAATATTGCTGAGTCCTTCATGAGAAATGATGAATGAATTGGAAGTTGAAGAAACCAATAGAAACGACACTAGAAATGAACATTGACGAAAATTTCGGGAGTTAAAAAGAAGATGATAGTTCTATTGAAGATGAGTGGTACTTGAAAATGTAATCATTGGAAGACATTGAATTTTTGGAAAAATATTATCTAAATAAAATGTATTATTGGAACAAATTATTAAGTTGTTTGTAAAATAAAATAAAAAAAAGAGCATTTATATGTAAATTATTAATTAAAAAAATACAATAATATTAGAATGACAATTTGTTTTTATTTTATTTTTTTTTTTTTAAATAAAATTAGTTGGTAAAGAAATTTGGTCCAGGGTATGATTAGTGAAAATAAAAAGAAAAAAAGAAGAGATTAAGTCACAAAAGAAGACGTTAAGTCATAAAAGAAGACGTTAAGTCATAAAAGAAGACGTTAAGTCATAAAAGAAGACGTAAAGTCATAAAAAGAGTGTGAAAATGTGAAAGATGAATTATTAAAAGTTAGAGTAAAGTTGAATTGTGGATAAAAGAAGTTGAAGTCATAGAAGAAGACGTTAAGCCATAGAAGAAGACGTTAAGCCATAGAAGAAGACGTTAAGCCATAGAAGAAGACGTTAAACCATAGAAGAAGACGTTAAACCATAAAGGAAGACGTCAAGTCATAAAAGAAGACGTAAAGTCATAAAAAAAACACGGGGGTCTGGGGGGCTATGCCCCCCAGTGGGGGTCTGGGGGCGGAGCCCCCCAGCTAGCCACGCAGGGTGAGCGAAGCGTAGCGCAGCGAAGCGTAGCGAGCTCTGGGTGGCTAGTCTCTATATAATAAGATAAGTAAGAACTTTTTCACGTCATCATGACGTCATTTTCATTAAAAATCTTGTTTTACATCATTTTCTATTTTATTCTGACTACAACTATTGAATTTTATTTTCTAGAGCCCGAGCATTTTTTTATAATTAATCTTTTTTCATTCATAATTTCTTTCAATATCTTTTAATTTTTTTAAATTATGTTCCAAACGAACTTTTTTTCATTTGTTTACCTTTTGAAATTTTGTTTACGTTCATCAAAATCAAAACAAAGGGAGACATTTTTTTTCTTAAATATGGAGAAATAACCTCTGTTAACCTCTCATTTTTTTGACAGATGACAGTTTTGACTTTTTGGCGCCCGACGAATTGCGTCATCACCATCAACATACTCTTTGATATTATGATTACTCTCTGTGATTTTTAATTTTAATATTTTTATTTTGCAACATTTTTTCCATAAATGAAATATTAAATTTATATTTTTATTTTTATACAAATTTAATCCTCCATCTATTTCGTCATCAAATTAATCAATCAATTAATCTCTTTGACCTGTTTGATTGAATTTTTTTTTATTAACTTTAGCCAAAAATTTTAATTTTTCATTGTTTTCTCTTTGGCATTCGAAATAAAGGAACAGCGAGGGTTCGCCGCAGGCGAACCGGAGCGTAAGACTTTTTTTTTGTGGATTTTTTGATTTTTCATTGATTTCTTTTTGGCTTTGGAAATAATGAAATAGCGAGGGTTCGCCGTAGGCGAACCGTCGCGTAAATCTTTTTGGTGTGGATCTTTAAGTCACAAAAGAAGATGATAAGTCATAAAGGAAGACGTTAAGTCACAAAAGAAGACGTTTAGTCATAAAGGAAGACGTTAAGTCACAAAAGAAGATGTTAAGTCATAAAGGAAGACGTTAAGTCACAAAAGAAGACGTTTAGTCATAAAGGAAGACGTTAAGTCACAAAAGAAGACGTAAAGTCATAAAAAAACACGGGGGGTCTGGGGGGCTATGCCCCCCAGTGGGGGTCTGGGGGGCAAAGCCCCCCAGCTAGCTTACAAGAGCGAGCGAAGCGGAGCGATTGTAAGCTAGTATTAAATAATAAATTTATTTAATTGTAAAAACAATAAAATAAATATTTTAATTAAAAAAAAAAAACAAGTCGTGCACGGGATTCGAACCCCAAGCGCCCATTTGATAGGTAGACACGCTACTTGCTAGACTATTGTCGCCATTGTCATATAAAAAGCCTAACTAGTATATAAGCGAACTTTGAATTTTTTAAACGTCATTTTCTCCGTATCTATTGAGCGTTGCGCGTTACTATTTCAAGGGGTGAACCCCCTAACGGTCTACAATCATCACCCGAAGTTTCATCCCAAAATGAAATGCCAAGGTCGTGCCCTCCCCCTTGTTAGTTAAACCATCTCCAAGGGCTCTTCAAACTTGGAAACTAAGCCCAATTACATTTTTCCGGCTTGTTCATTTCGACATCGTAATTGTAAATAAATTTTTAGAAAATAATAAATGACCTCTTAAGAGCTTAAGAGGATTCATTATTAAAATATATAACAAAACATAGGCCATAAAATCTAAATAGAATTTAATATAAATCTGGTGTGTCAGGTAGCACAGCACAAAAATTTCTCTTATCTTTGGTAATTGAGTGTTGTGTTCTGTGCTTTTCCCACCAAATTTTTGTGTCAGCACATAGAGAGTCTTTTTAGTTTACGCCGATAAATTGGATGATGTTATGGATGAAGGAACCAAGCGCCATTATGGTCGAAACTGAGATCCATTTTGTAGGGAAAAAGAAGATCTACCTCTTTATTTAAATCACATTATTACTCTGTGCACTTTTTTTGTATAAAACAAGAAAAAAATTAATTGCCATTGGTTTTGTTTACGATTGTGCAAATGAAATGCCACTGAGATTTAGATTAATGGCGCTTGGTTCCTTCATGCATAACATCGTCCAATTATAAATCAAGATGTAAAATTCATAAGCATAGAAAAATATTTATATTATGTTACCATAGCACTTTATCTTTACTATGAAGTACAAGAGTAAAGCAAGGTTCAAAAAATTTTGGAAGCGAAATGAGAATGAACATTTGAAAGAGCATCTATTAAAAAATAATTGATTTTTGAATTTAAATCAAAATCGTTAGCGCAAATTTTGAGGGGAAAAAAAAAACTGAAAAATTACATCAATAAAGTACTAGTACTTTGTAGCTGATTTTGTTCGAAAGATAATTTTCACGCCTAGGGGACTTAAATATAAAATTCCAACCTCGTAGCTCAATTTCTTCATGCTTTAAATTAAAAAATCCAATATATTTGAAATATAGAATTCTGACGTGTTTTGGGTGCTGTGCGACATCACACCAGATTTTTTTTTAATATCTAACACTTTCATAGAGGAGGACCGAAAGAATGACGAGAGCTCTTGTAAATATTCCAATATGTGATACTTATAGCTAAAATTTGCGCCCTTCAAACCTCCACCCCCCATTTATAATCCTAACTCTCCCTAAGTTCGACAAACGCTTTCTCGGCAAGAATCCTAAGCCTCGGCCTTAAACGGATCTATATAAAGGATTGAAAAAAAAATCTCTATTCACCTATCACCTTTAAAAGGGATGTATAGAATTTAATAACAATATAAAAATATTTATCCCCCACAATCCAACAGTGATTCAAAAATACCAGTGAGATTTAATGTTACATGTAACATTAATTAAATGCAATAGTTTTTAGATTGTTAATTTATATTTCGTAAAGATTTCTTATATTTTTATTATGTCACTTATATTTTAAATACCACCATGCTAAAGATATAGAGGGGGAGGAAGGAAAATGTTTCCTCTACCCTTTTGACGTATTCTCCCTTTCCCCAGAGGACCCCAAAAGCTAAAGATCGATGCTAGAAAGAGAAAGTCATCACCCTCTTCTCCCTCTCTCCTCTCCTTTTTCTTAGCAAATCCTTCTCCTTCTTCTTGCTTAAGACCCAAGTCTAATAAAAGTTAACGTAGATTCTTCGTCGCTGTCACAGCGAGTTTACCTTGCAACCAACCAACCAACAAAAGAAGAGAGTGAAAAATTAATGAACGCCCTTTCCTTCTCTCTCCCTACCCATCATAAAGACATAAAAGAGTTTATCCAAGATATACCACAAACCTTATTTATATATAACTAGGTATATATGACCTGACATTTTGACATCTAAATCATCTTTTTTAAATTTAACGTTCAAATTAAATGAAAATTAAATATATGATGCTGCCAGTAAATTAAATACAATTCATTTTTATTATTATTAAAACCATGAGACAGAATATTGGATTCTACCCTAGGCAACTCTATGAGAAGAGGAACTTGTTATGACATCCCGTCCTGTGGAAGGGACGTAAAGAAGCTTCCCTCTCAGTGGAAGCTACAAGCCTGTGCTGAGGGAATCTCTCCTCAACTAGGACAACTTCCCTAGCATAGAAGAGGTAGGGCAAAAAAAAAAAAAAAAACAGGTAGAACCAGAAATAAGGATTAGCTCGTTAACTAGAAATGAAAGCAGATGGAGAAGTTTAACTTCATGGGGTGTCGATAGATGTCTACGGTCAGAGGCAGGTTAGGCGTCATTTGGGAAGGAGTGAGAGGAGGATTCGACCCCCCCCCTTAAGGGCTCTGGTTTTTATAAAATTTTATATTAATCTAAATAAAATATTTCAAAATATATCTACGGGTATATAAACTACAAAATTAAACAATTAATTAAATTAATATCTTTTGAATTTAAGTACCTATTTGTAAGTAAATTTTAAGAAAAATAAATGTTTCCCCTCCCCCCCTAGAAAAAGTTGAAATGACGCTACTGCTGGGCGTGTGTGCCTTCGTGCACGGAAGCATCTCAGGTAAATAAATGGGGATTCCGGTAGGAATTTCAAATAATAAAAGCATGAATGCATGAATTTCCATTGGTCCTTATAACAAGTTGGCCTGTTTATTTATTCCCGAATGGCCCAATCAACGGACAACGCCTGTTTGTGTAAATGAAAAAAAAAAAAAAAAAAAAAAAAAAAAAACTAAGAGTTTTAATTAAAATGTAAAATATAATAACTCCACTTAAGATACACTAAAGTGGATTCCTTACAATTATTATTAATGAATGACTAAAAGAGAAGCATTAATGCCATGTATGATAAATCATTTATCCTATTGGACTGTATATAATGGGAAAAAATGGGAGTTTTTTTATTAAAAAAAAAAAAATTACCTATTTAATAATAAAGTTATTTTTTCGATAGCTCTTGAGAAATATCAACGGTAAGATATTTTATTTTAGACATTTCAATTATTTAATAGCCCTCGGGCTTAGCGTAGTTGGTAGCGCGCCTGCCTTTTATGCCAAGGGTCGAGGGTTCGGATCCAGTTGCCGAGTGTGTATGTGTGTGTGAATCTTAGTGCGAATGGGAAAAAATGGGAGTTTTTTTATTAAAAAAAAAAAAAAATTACCTATTTAATAATAAAGTTATTTTTTCGATAGTAGAAAGAATAATAAAAGTTCTTGTTTATGGAATATTCATTAATTATTATTTTAACAAATAATGTTAATTAATAATCTCAAGTCTGGATTAATATAAATTGCGGATTACCTATCTGAGATCCCGCAGAGTTTAGTTTCTGTTATAATAAATGAATAAAATAAAAAAATTTAGAATATTAATAAAAGGCCAAGCAAGTATGTTTATTTCTTTATTATAGAACCCACAGCGACGTTTCGGTCGACTACTTGATAGACATTTAATAAAATTAAATAATAAAAGTCAATATTGACTTGTTGCTGAATGCATTATATCTGAAAGATGGTAATGAATTTTATTAAATGTCTATCAAAGAACGTAAGAGGGTTTTTCTGTTGTCTGAATCCTAGCCATGAAGGTGGTCGCATAGTCGACCGAAACGTCGCTTGGGTTCTATAATAAAGAAAGAAACATAGCTGCTTGGGCTTTTATTTATTCTACTAAATTTAAAGTTATTTTCTTTTTTTTTTTTTTTTATAGAAATCTAATAATTTTATTCTTTTCTTGGAATCATCTAAGGCTAGCCGTCCACTGGAGCCATAGCCTGATGACATAGCCCAAGAGAGAAAAATTTTTGAAAATTAATTCCCATTAGGAAATATGATTAAGAAAAGGCGAGAGATCATCGCAGGTGAGTGCGAGAAGGGTCCAGGGGCGGGAGAGAAGGGGAAGGAAAAGGTTTAAACGACAAGACAACTGCAGATAGCATGTCTAATAAAGTTATAATTGTAGGCTATTATTAACAAAATATAGCAATAAACCTCAAATGTTTTTATTTTATATTAATTCTTTTATTATTAACCAGAAGAGCTAGAGGTAATTGAAAAAATCTGGTGTGATGGTCGCACAGCTCACAACTTTCTCTTACCTTCGGCAATTGAAAGTTGTGTCATGTGCTTGTCCCACCAAATTTTTGTGTCATTATTAATTTCGGGCAGCAGGGTACAATAGAATTAATAAAACTTATAAATATAGAAAAATATTTATATTTCTCCTATATTTTCCTATGAAGTACAAGAGTAAAATGTGCTTCACAATTTTGAGAGCAAAATAAGAATATGATATGTAGCGAGGTGAATACCTGAATCAATATGTAGAAGGATTATACATTTTAAAGAACATTTAAAAAATAATTGATTTATGAATTTTAATCAAAGAAAGTTTAATGTTTCGTACCATGGGGGTATCTAATTTAAATAAAAAATTTCAACATCTCTTAACTCTTTTCGTTAATTTTGTTCACCTAAAGAGAATTTTTTTTTCATAATTATGATAAGGCAAGGGTCCCCCTCAGGCGGGTCCGAGCCAGCTGAAGGGGGGGTCCAGGGAGCGGCGCGGCTAGTAAATATATAAATTAGTAAGAGAAAGTAAAAACAAAAGAGATTTCTAGAAAAGAGTGATTTGTTTTTAAATCTAACTGTACCCTGTTGCCTTTTATCATATAAAATAATAGAGGGAGATATTAAAAGATACAATTCTCTCTCTCTCTATTAATAAAAGGAATAAAAAATACAAAATACCTCATATAAAGGATGTTTGGACAAAGCTGAGGAAGGACATTGGAGCGGATGAGAGGCTGAGAAGTAGACGAAGAAGACGGGAATTAGAACATTGCTTGATGTGTATACAGATGAACGCCATGACACTCACTGAGGCGGTCAGTCTAGGCTTTTAACACGGGCAATATGGCGCCGCCGCCTCTCTGACGAATAAACCCGAATAAAACCGAACATTACCGAACGACTGATTGTTAGTCTCTCTTCGAATAAGCCCAAACTCTCTCTAATGAGAAGTTTAATTTTTTTTTTTTTTTTTTTAATAATAAAAACACCAAAAATGATGTTTATAAATAATTCGAAAAAACAGCATAATTAATATTTATTAACTAATTTATCTAAAAAAAATGTGTTTCAGCCACATTCAATGAATGGTTCGATTGAAGCAATATTACTTTCTCTTACCTCTATATATGTTAATATATAGAGAGAGAGAAAGTATTGGATTCTTGTCAAAAATTCGATGTCGAGATTTTGATGGATATACACGTTTTAAGGTCCCCTGAGTCCAAAAAAGTGGTTTTCGCGACATTGGTCTGTCTGTGGATGGGTGTGTGTTCAATTTTAAGCATGAAGGAATTGAGCTAAGAGGTTAAAATTTTATATTTAAGTTATATATATATATATATTTATATATTATATATATATATTATATTATATATATATATATATATATATATATATATTTTTTTTAAGTTTTTAACCCTCCTGGACCGTGAAAATAAGTTTTTAATCAAAATCGGCCAAAGAGTACTAGTACTTTACTGATGTACTTTTTCAGTATTTTTTTTTTTTCGATTTTCTCTAAATTCGCTCCAACTATTTTGATTAAATTTCAAAAATCAATTATTTTTTAGATACTCTTGAAAATGTATATTCACATTTTGCCATTGAAATCTTCTGAAGACTACTTTACTCTTGTACTTCATAGGAAAACGAGAAAGTATAGAAGAAATGGTTGCCATGGTAACAAAATATAAATAAACAAACAGTTTATAAATTTTTAAAATTCAAACAGTACTGTCGGAAACTAAATATATCTCGACACAAAAAATCTGGTGTGACAAGCACAGAACATAACTTTTGATTACTGAAGGTAAGAGAAAGTTGTGTACTGTGCGACCAGTCACACCAGATTTTTTAAATTCTTTTATAAATATTTTTGGCCGCCCGGGTCTCTGCGCCCTTGACAGCTAATAATTTTTTCCAATATGATTTTATTACAGTTTTAGGGCCTCCCCCCCCCCGAAATGTTAAAAATGTTCCAAAAGGCTCGTGGAAAAACCGAAATTTATATTCATTTTAAAAATTTTCATAAAGCATTTCTGATTGAATAAAACATTATATAATTTTAAAATATGTTTATAAAGGGAGGGGGGTAAATCTTCAAAAATGAGTTAGGTCCCCCCTCCTGCAAAATATATATACTCCCCTGCGATGCTTGCCACTTTAAGGGTTCGCATCCCCGGCAAAAATTAATTTCAATTGAATTAGCTACCAATCAATTTAAATAAATATCGAAGGAGTAAATGACCTCAGATGCCGAAAGAGTTTAAAAATTCTGTTACGGGGCTCCTAAAAAGTATGGGGCCCATAGGCGATCGCCTACTTCGCCGAATGGAAAATCCGGCAGTGGGGACTCCCTGTAAGATCCTGGACATACTTGGACTAGAAGCACGATTTTAAATACAATTGAAAATTGTTTTTAAAAAGAATATATTTCTCATATTAAAAAAAAAAAAGTAAAAAAAAACTGGTAAGAAAATAGTAGAAAGACGATATGGGCCTCCCGCGGGGATTGCTTCATTGTTATTCCACTACGGTCCTGGTTCGAGATCATAAGATGGTGACATACTCATAACAAACAAAATATCATGTTCAAACTACTATTTTATTTATTACCTTAGAAAGCGCAAGTGGAATAAAGTATATACATCCAAAATAAATTTACTTTTCCATGTGATTTTTTTTCTCTTGAGATGTAAACAGCAAAAGTTAGTAGCCAATAGCTTGAAAGTAAACCTTCAAGCTATTGGCTACTAGGATTTTTTTCTATTAAAATTGGGATATTAGCGACCCGGGCTGCTGTATGGTAAGTATCTTGTTTAAATATATGTTTAGCATCAATTTTGTTTTTGTTATGATAGAATTAATTACACGTGAGTCAAGTAGTAAAAAAAATAATAGAAATTTATTTTTATCATTATAAAATATAAAAGGAAATCATATAAAAGTGAGAGAAGGCGTATAACGCACCGTAAAATCGCGTTTCCTGGACGCCCGATTGTGACAGAATTTAAGCATCTCCTTTTCACAAATACTTTTCAAGTCATAAGAAGAGTAAATAATAAAATGAACCCGCAACACACAACACAACGCAGCTGAATGTTAACTGAACACTGTTCTGGGACGTCAAAATGCCGATGACTGACTTTTATCAATTGCGTTTTGTGCCGGTCTTTCTCTTCTCTTCTCTACACAATCACAAACTCTGCATACAAAACAGAAGTGAGGGGGAGAAAAACAAAGAATTATGCAGCACCAGACACGTTGTTATACCCAAGGAATGTCCGCGTGTCTGTCCCTTAACGAAAGGGTGGGGTGTTCATTTATTTATTTAAAAATTCAAATTTATTATGTTTAAAACCACGTGATTAGTGATGAAGACTCATATCAAATTTTTTCTTGATTATATAATCTTCAAAATATTTTGGGAATAAAAATAAATGACGATTTTAGAGAGAGAGAGGGTCGATGGTTCAACGACGACTGTTGTTAGAGGAAATCCTCGAGCGACATCCCCTCGTCGACGCCGCCGCCGTCGTTGCCGCCTCCTCCACCCCCAAAAGAAGATGGAATCGATAAAAATCGATCGCCGACGGCGGCGGCAGCGGCGGGGTTGGTGCCGGAGGGCGATGGGGCCGTCGGCGACTAACGTCGACGTTACTGATGACACGAGGGGGAATTAAAATCAAAAGATTTAATTTCTAATGAATTATTATTTCAACCTTTAAAATGCAAATAATAAATATCATGTGAAAATAACATTTTATGGAATATGAAGACGACGCAAATTTACTATTATTCTCGGGCCCGAAATCTGGGGGGGGGGGGGGGTGGTCGTGTCGCGGGGGGGGGGGGGGGGGGAAATTAAATTTTTTTTTGGGGAAAAACCCACCCAAAAAAACCAATTCTTACCCTTCTCTCTAAGGGATGACCGCCTCTGTTGCTATGGCAATCTCAACTACAGAGAGTACAGACGACAATAATTCAAAATGGGACTTGAAGCTTAAGCCCTTACTAAATGATTATGCACGAAAAGGCATTCCAAAAATGACATACCCTACTTTCTAGAGTAATTTAAAAAATCAATTAACATGTCACAATTTTCTTGCTTAGAAATTATTATGTTTTTAAATATTATAAAAAAATTTTTAAATAAAAAAAAATCTGATATAAATATTCATGATATTCGTATCAGCAGTTTATTAGAGTGTTATAAAAAGAATTTTAATATAATATTTGTATTATATACATGCATACTGTATATAAAATAATATAAATGTCATGTAACTCAAAGTTTACGAATTTTATTTAAAAAGGGGAAAATATTTTTTTAGCAGATTTTATTATACAGGGTCATCGAAAAATGTGGACGCGATTTCGAAGAGTAAATATAAAAACCGTGAGCATTCCAATTTGGCTGATATCTCCATTAGGGTTTGGACCCCGGTGGAAACCGAAACCGGTAAACCGGTTTTTTGGCTAATTTTCAAAAACAGGGAAACCGAGTTTTTCCCGAAAAACCGAATTCGGTTTATTTTTCACGAAGGCATTAGCTTCTAGTGGCTTGGGGTTTCAGGTTCGCTTCCCGTCCCAAGCGAGAAAAATTTATTTCATTTGAATTGGCTATTAATCATTTGAAATAAATAGGAATGGGGTCTAAATGGCCTTAGATGCCGAAAAAGACCTAAAACAAATTAAAAAAAAAAAAAAAAAAAAAATTATAATTATATTTTTTCTCCTTTTTTTCCAATACTTAAATAATCTATATATAATAATAGCGGAGTATGTGTCTGTCCGTCCATCTGACTCGCTCTGTTTGACCAACTTTCCGTTGGAATTTTGAAACGAAATTTTGCTGTCTTATAGAGGACGTTATGGAGAGTCCAGGAAAAATACTCTGGTCCCGAAATTCCTACAATTTTTTGAGTTATTAATTCCTAAAGTTATGATTTCTCCCATAGAAAATGTATAGAGAAATTTATGTATTTTTTGTATTCTATGAATGTAAACAAATCCTCAAGCAGGCACTGGATCGGAATAGTAGTAATAATAATTTTCTTGGGTTCGGATCCTAGGCAGTCCGATGATTTTATTTAAGCCATTTGGAGTCGCAGGCAGGGGCGCGGTTATTAAAAAATAATTCTATAAAATTTTGCTTTGAATATTTTTTTTTATTTTTTTTCCCTTGATTTAACTTACATTTGAAAAAAAAAACGGTTTAAAACAGGTTTTCCGCTTTGTGAAAAACCGAAAAACCTGGTTTCAAAGTTTTTCCAAACCCTAATCTCCATCCCATCATTTTCATGTTTGTAAAAAAAAAAAAAATCGACAACTGAAGAAGCTAACGGGTTGGTAGAAATCTTTTGGTAAACGCATTAGTGGTCCCGTGAAAAAATGTGGTCCGTTCCCTTCCAGCATTCGTTACAATATTCAGGTTTGTACGAAGCTTAAAAATCAAAAAATTAATTAACTTTTATTTGTTTGCGTTGTAGAAATTATAATTTAATTTCTAAATAATAAATTTAACTGGATTTGTTTTAATCTATTTTTAAGCTAGGTTAATGTTTGCACGGCTTCAATTATAATTAATTTAATTAACAACAAAAACAACAGAAATATTGTTATATATATATATATTGAGACATCTTCTCTTTCATCTCTCTCTTTCTAATTAATGTATTAATTATCTAAAGCAATGTTTCCGGAGTTTCGCACTTTGAAAAGTGTCTCTGTGTCGTACGGTAAATAAATAATTAAATATTATTTAATGAATACTTCCGCTATAGGGAGCTAAGAAATTAAGAGTTCGCACCCGGTTATTAATATCACTTCTCTGGGGTAGGAAAGTAGTAAATCATCCCTTCTCAAAAATATCAATTTGCGTAAAAAAACAGTAAATGATCTTTTTAATTCGATATCAAAATTATGATAATAATAATAAACATAGTTTCAATCACATCTGAAAAACTTCCAATTTCTAAATGACTATTATAAATTATTTATTATACAAGATTATGAAAATCCTAATATAAAATTAACATTTCGAAATCGATCGAAAGAAAGAAAGAGACAGAGCGAGAGACAAAAGGTTAACGCTTTATTTTATAAAAGTTTTATCTACACTAAAATATCAATATTCTTGCCTATGACGACATAACGGAATTACTTTAATAGCCAATTCAAAAACTTGATATACAAGAAACAAAAAATTTTCTTTTGGAATTCTCTAGTCACCAATTTGAGAAGGATATAGTATTATTTTATAATTAACAATGCTCATTTGTCGTTGGATGAACCAAGGTCGCGTTATCAAGTCGCCGCCTAGTGCGGTGTTCACCAAGCTCTTGGTGTGTGTTGTGTTGCATAACAATCAGGGTAAAATTTACTCTATATAAATTTGTATAGGATTTCGTAGTTATGTATACAAAATAATTAAGATTTTTATTATCCTACCAATTTATAAAATAACGAAATTATTTGAGGTCATAAAAGTCATTTTTGACCGTCCACATGAAAAGGTACCTGGGCTAAAGTTTCAGAAGAGCCGATTTCATAAAAAAGTTCAAAAAAATCGATTTTTTTAATGCTGAATCCGATTATCTACAGTATATAGTTCATCTTATTTGATGAAATATTCGATTCATTAGAATCGATGTATTTTATATAAAATAAAAATACTTTCTCTCTATATATATTTCATATATAGGGTAAGAGAAAGTAAAAAATTGAAAAAACAAGACAAAGGGGTGAGATAAGAGAAAAGAGACAAAACTAACTTTAAACTCATTTTTCTCAAAACTAGGTTTTTCATAACCAAAATTTTAAAAATGTCATATCTTCCAAACAAAAAAATGATAAAAAAATTCTAAAAATACCGGCTTGCTCAGCAGGATGTGTTCTGAAAGCATAAAAACTCAATGTTGACCCCGATAAAGATTTGGTACCTTTTCATGTGGATAGTCACATATGTTTCAAAAAAAGGAGTAGCAAAAAGGGGGTTGTGGGGGGAGGGGAAAGTAAAAAGTAAATTAGAAATTTGATTTTATGCTTATATTATATTTATTAAGACCAACGAATGTTAAAGCATGAAGTCCTCATACGAGTCCAGGTGGTACATTTTTTTGCCTAATCAAACAAAAATTCATCTAGCAAATTTTCCTATCTTAAAAGATATAACGATATTAATTTATAGTCTATTTGAAAAACCTTCAACTATTTTAAACAAAGCATCTTAGGGTTCGTACACATATTACGTAACGCGTTAGGGGAGAGCGAGGGGCCTGGACAAAACGTTACTAATTGTTACATTCTCTAACAAGTGTGACATCACAATTCAAAGTTGAATTTATAAAAATTTTTTCGTATTATTTATCAATATAATAATTTTTTAATTGATTGTATAATACTGGAATACAGAGTCGAAAGAGAAGGGGGGGGGGGGGGTAGTACTAAGATGGGACATAATTTTTATAGGGGGGGGGGTGTTTGTTAGTATATGACTAATTGTGACAGGGATTAGAATATCGTCAAAAAAGGCGTGACGTAATATGTGGACGACCTTTTAAGGATTAGAGCAAGATAAATTTTTATGCGAATTTAGGCTGGCATTCAGTAAAGAACGAAGAGACACGACTAGATGAGCAACAAAAATGAAAAATCTGGTGTGACTGGCGCACAGCACACAACTTTCGATTACCGAAGGTAAGGGTGCTTGTCTCACCAGATTTTTTGTGTCGACATGTATTTAGTTTCCGACAGTAGGGTAGATTCGATTTTCAAGATGTAAAATTTATATGTGAAAATATTTATATTTTGATACCATGGCAACCATTTCTCCTATCTTTTCTATGGACTACAAGAGTAAAGTGGTCTTAAGA
Organism: Euborellia annulipes; assembly: GCA_023213315.1. Classification (NCBI taxonomy): domain Eukaryota; kingdom Metazoa; phylum Arthropoda; class Insecta; order Dermaptera; family Anisolabididae; genus Euborellia; species Euborellia annulipes. The sequence continues at coordinate 16,643 of JAKCPI010008922.1, forward strand.
AGATTTCAATGGCAAAATGAGAATATACATTTTATAGAGAATCTAAAAGATAATTGATTTTTGAATTTAAAAAAAAAATCGTTGGAGCAAATTTAGAAAAAATCGAAAAAAACTGAAAAAGTGCATCAGTAAAGTACTAGTACTTTTTGGCCGATTTTATTTAAAAGCTTCGTGTCACGTCCCATGGGGGTGCCTAACTTAAATATAAAATTTCAAGCTCCTAGCTCTTTCCCTTCTTGAGATATTTTGTTCACAGACACACACACAGACAGACAGACCATGTCGCGAAAACCACTTTTTTGGATTCAGGGGACCTCAAAACGTGTATATCCATCAAAATCTCGACATCGAATTTTTGACATGAATCCAATACTTTCTCTCTATATATATATATATTAACATATATAGAGGTAAGAGAAAGTAAAAATTAGCTCGTGATCTAAATGAACATTATTACATTTTAGCAAAAAAATTTAAAATGCCCCAAACTCTCTCTAAAATATAAATGCTGCTCAAGTAATTGCGACCCTTTAAAGATAAAATCTTAGGGAAAAAAAAAACATGGGTAGAAGAGACCTCCGGATTTTTTTTCTCTTTCTCTTAATGGCTGGCTATCAAAATCAGACAATGCTAGTAATATCGATGAGGAAGAGGAAGAAACGAAAGAGAAGAAAAGAGTATCACACACAAGAAGATAAGGGAGAAGAATTAAAGAAAAAGAGCTTTTAAACTGACTAATTCAAAAAATAATAGCAAAGAGATTGAATAAAAGGAACCAGGTATAGACTTCACAGCTGAAGTTTCGGTTCTTCAGAGTTCAAACAAGGAACCGAAACGTCACCTGTGCTAATAAAATAAATGAAGACAAAACTATAGCTGCATTCTCATTTGGTGCTACCCTCTACTTATATATACTATCTGTACCAATCAAAAGTGTCCGCTCTAGCAATGCACCCTATTGGTGAGAGAAACAACCATAAAGTTTTTAGAGAAACCAAGTGCATTTAAGCCAGTGGTTTCCAAACTTTATGTTACCACGCCTCCCTTAAAAATAATTAATCTTATGACGCCCCCCCCCCTCCCATTTTATAAAATAATACAAAAACAAAAATTTTTCATGCTAAAAAATATAAATTTATATAAAAATATTTTTTATTTTATTTATTCTTATTTATATTAAAACTAGCAATCATTTAGAAAATTGGTCCTGGTGGCAAATATTCGCGCCTCCCCTTCGACTAGTCCGCGCCTCACAGTTTGAAAACGCTGTTGTAAGGGTATTTTATGGCTGGTGGAATTTGTATCACGAATGAAAGTTAGAAAAAACGAAGCCAGAATTTTTTCTTTAAAAATATATTTTAACAGCTTACGTTTCGGCCTTGGCCAAAGCCATCCTCGGATGACCACTAACAGCTCCGAGGATGGCTTTGACCAAGGCCGAAACGTAAGCTGTTAAAATATATTTTTAAAGAAAAATTATGGTTGCGTTTTCTTCTATCATTCCTGAAGAAAAATATTTTTCTCAAATCTTATTTTCACGCCCTAGGGGGGTGCCTAACTTAAATATAAAATTTCAACCACCTAGCTCAATTCCTCCATGCTTAAAATTGAACCCAAACAGACACACAGACAGACCACGTAGCGAAAACCACTTTTTTTTTTTTATTCAGGGGACCCCAAAACGTGTATATCTCGACATCGAATTTTTGACATGAATCCAATACTTTCTCTCTCTCTCTCTCTCTCTCTCTCTCTCTCTCTCTCTCTCTCTTTATATAATATATATATATATATATATATATATATATATATATGTATATTAACTTATGCATATAGGTAAGAGAAAGTAAAAATTCAAATCCGAATTGGGATTAGTTCTATATACAAAAAAATGCGGTAACTCACCCCAGTAAAATTCTAAGTGGATTAATTAATCATATCTTACTTTTCTACCTAATGAAAAAAATCCATACAAAATTCTGTAAGGGATTCGATGGGTTCCTAAGTTATTTTCCCGTGTTATTATTATCTGTTTATGAGTGTTTGGAAATTCTCAAAAATTAATTCCGCCCCAGTAATAAGAAATTTTAGAATGACATTAAAATGTTTCTACCCCACTATCCTATTTGCTAAATATTTAATATAAATTTTAACTCAAACGGAATGCACTTATTTTTTAGTAAAAGTATTAAAAAACATTAATATCTTTGTGCATTATAGGGGATGGGACATTAACCAGGGGGGGGTTAATGCCTTCATACCTCCCCCCCCCTCCCCCCCTTAAGGAAATGCGAGCCTTCAACGCGAAATTACTCTCAAAATAATTTGAATACATTTATAAATAATTTTAAGTGTGAGTGTGAATGAGAAGGTCTTTAAAAAAAAAGTAAAAAATAAATAAATAAATAAAAAATAAAAAACTAATTTTTTTTCAATGACACCTACACTTCCCCTCCCCCTTTCAACAGCTTATATTCTACCCTCTATCCTTCGTGAAATACAAAATATTTAATTTCATATTCAAAAGAATCGTTTTTCGCAGTCAAATTATTTGTTTCTATCATTTTTTTTTTCAACGATAAAATGCATAATAATTACCTTTAATAAGACTCTCAAGAGGGTGTGTTGGCTGACGGTGTGGTCAGGGTGGGTTTACACTATATTAATTATTCACTTTGATTCACTTTAAACACAATTAAAAAAGAGATCAAGGAGCCCCGCCTGTCAGTAGGCCACGCTCTCGACTGAACGAGAGAGAGAGAGAGACTTGTTTTTCTTTGTATAGGAATAAAAAAGATGAAAATAACAATTCCCTTTTTATTAAAAGTAAAAAAATACTTTTTGCTCTAATCTAACTGTATTTAAAGATGGAAAAGAATGTCAACAAGTGATTTGGAATATTCCAAGGCCTTTCTTAAATAATCAACCCTTCATCCCCTCCCCCTAATCAAAATAATAATCAACGTTATTTTTTGAATGTTTTCTATTTATTACTTTCTCTTACCTATGTATATATGTAATATATATATAGAGAGAAAGTATTGGATTCATGTCAAAAATTCGATGTCGAGATTTTGATGGATCTTCACGTTTTGAGGTCCCCTGAATCCAAAAAAGTGGTTTTCGCGACATTGTCTGTCGGTGTGTGTCTGTGTGTGTTCACTTTTAAGCATGAAGGAATTGAGCTATGAGGCTGAAATTTTATATTTAATTTAAACACCCCCCGGGACCGGAAAAATAAGCTTTTAATCCAAATCGGCCAAAGAGTACTAGTACTTTACTGATGTACTTTTTCAGTTTTTTTCGATTTTCTCAAAATTCGCTCTAACGATTTTGATTAAAATTCAAAAATCAATTATTTTTTAGATGCTCTTTCAAATGTATATTCTCGTTTTGCCCTCAAAATTGTTTGAAGCACACTTTACTCTTGTGCTTCATAGGAAAGATAGGAGAAATGGTTGCCATGGTAACAAAATATAAATATTTTCCCATACTTATAAATTTTACATCTGAATTCAAATATTCCCTACTGCCGGGAACTAAATACATGTCGACACAAAAAATCTGGTGTGACAAGCACAGTACACAACTTTCGATTACCGAAAGTAAGAGAAAGTTGTGTGCTGTGCGCCAGTCACACCAGATTTTTTGGCTTCGATTTAGCTAAAATAAATTTAAAAAACATTATTTTCAATTTTGCAACCCCTAATCCGATCTTTTTTTTTTTACAGTCACACTTTTTTCAAATTCACACACACATACACACAGTCTTTTCGGCAACAGCCCATTTAAGACTTTAAACGATACTCGAATGTTTAATATATCTATTGGAGGGTCAGGCATTTTGATTTAAGCCATTTGGTATCCAAATGGCTTAAATAAAATCATCGGACTGCCTGGGGGTCCGAACCCGCCACTTTTGGTATACTAGGTTAGCACGCTAACCCCTACACCAAGCCCCGAGGGCACTAAAAAATATAAATTTATATAAAAATATTTTTTTTATTTATTCCTATTTATTATTTTAATTAAAAACTCCGTCCCAGAATCTTCTAAATTATTTTATTATTTTATTTATAAAACTAGCAAACATTTGGAAAATTGATCTTGGTGGCCAATATTCGCGCCTCCCTTTAGACTAGTCCGCGCCTCCCTAGGGAGGCGCGCCTCACAGTTTGGAAAACGCTGATTTAAGCTATGCAATCTACACACAGATACATGTATATTAGCCCATACGCACAAAATTTTTCAAATGCCTTAATTGGACCCTGTTACGCATTAGTGTGTCAAGCCCCAAGAAACTAAAAATTGAGTTAAGCACGGAATATTGTTTCAAATGCTATAATAAATAGTATTTTTTTATGAAATATGTCCTAAAAAAATTTATATTTAATGTTACTTGCACAATTAACAAAAAAAAATTATATATAATCCAAAACAAAAAAATTTAATGTTAATTTTCTGGCGCTTGACACACTAATGCGTAACAGGGTTCATTTAATTAATCAATCTTATCAAAAAAAACATTAATAAATTAATATCATTTCTCGAATTATGTCGCTAAGCTCTCTAAAAAGGGCTGAATCAGATCTATAGCCAATGGATACTCTTGTCTGATACTGATAGTATATAAAATATACTTTTTTTAAGAATGCGACCCACCGACCCTGCATCTTGGGGAAAGAAGAATAAGATCGAGTAAAATGACGTATAAGGCCAAACGGACACCAATTGAGCAAAAACGTTTTTGGACAAAACGTTTTGTCCAAGAGCAAAACGTTTTGCTCAATGCCAACGCCCACCGAATGAGCAAAACGCTCAATGACAAAACATTTTGCTCTATGTCAATGCACACTGATTGATTAAAAACGTTTTCAGACAAAATGTTTTGCTCAATGCCAACGAACACCGATTGAGCAAAACGCTCAATGACAAAACATTTTGTTCAATGATGTCGAATCATGTCCAATTGTGTTTTGTCTCCTCTGTATTCGCATTGAAAAAAACAGTTTTAGGCAAAAACTTTTTGTTTGAAAACATTTTTGCTGAATTGGTGTACGTTTAGTATTCGACAATTTTATTATAATTCTCGTCACTATTGAAAGGTAAATAAAATTCTTTTCTTTGTAGTTTTAAAAATTATTATGACTTATAAATGATTATTTTGATGATATTTCTTTTCTTATGATAATTATTATTATTTCCACCAAAGAGGGAAGAGAGTGACTTGAACAGCTGTTCAACTTCACAAAAGAAAAATTCTTTCAATTTAATCTCAACCCTCCCCCTCTTTCTCGCCTCCATATAAATTCAAAATGCATAACAATGAAGGGGGAAAAGTGAAATCACTTCATATATTATTTTATTTTTATTCCCTTCTCTTGAATATATTCATTTAAATTTCGTCAATTATTCTTTCTCTTTTTACTTTTACTTTTCTTAACAAGGGACGCATTTGATTCTTATCTTAATTTGTATTCTACCTATTTATAAACATAGGTGTTAATTAATTCCATATTATCATAGATACTTAGAATAATTTTTTTCTCTTTCTTATGTTGTTGTGACTAACTAGTCCATCAGAAAAAATTTCAACGTTTCGACAGTTTATTCTGCAGTAGTTTTCAATTAGCCTACTATGCACTTATTCAGATTCATTTTGGATGTTTCGCCCAATTATGAATCTTTAAGATTTCAGTTAGTCGGTACAAAAAAGAAAAAAAAATGTTCAACAATAAAATAAAAAATTGCCCGCGGGCTTGGTGTAGGAGTTAGCATGCTAACCTCGTATACAAAAAGTCGCGGGTTCGGACCCAGGCAGTCCGATGATTTTATTTAAGCGGGTTCAGGAGTGTCGTCTAAACGTACTTAAAAAAAAAACTAGACTATTATAAGGAATTTTTCATTGAAGTTTTTTTTTTAAATGAATTAAATTCATAAGAGATTTTTGGGACATCGAGCTATAATTTTTTTAATAACTTATTAAAAAATTATAGTAATTAATTTTTTTGTTATCAAGCAAATACAAAAAAACAATCAGTCCCAATATTCTTTAATTTTTTTAAATTTAAAAATGAATTTATTGTTATTATTAATCACATATTAATTAAGAAATTTTTAAAATAAGCTTAGATGATTTATTTAAAAACCAACTGTCAAATTAGTTCAGCATTCTTGCAATAGATGGCAGGCTAGTCTAACAGTCGAATAGTATTAGCCTATATCTGGCCTATATTTATATATTTTTATGCTTTTATAAAAGATACATAATATATAATAACATTTATAAAGTATTTATTGTTAAAAGATCAATGAAAATCAACCAAATGCATTAAATATTATTAGCTACCATTCTGACATCTCTTGGCAAATTTTTGAATTACTTGATTTTTGGGCATACTTTTATGACACATTACGCCATCTTATCGAGAAAAACATGCGTAACTACTTTGCTCCCCAGCCCATTTGGACACCAAATGGTGATGAGCTGCCGAAGACTGTGTGAGTGTGAGTGTGAGGGTGAAAGAGAAAAAAGTGTTTAAAAAAAGAAAAAATGTAGTAGACAATTTTATGCTTTGTAATTATATAAATGCGTCTCCAGTCACGCAATGACGATCTTCCCTTCTCTCCATAAACTATTAAAATATTTTTCTTTTTATATAAAGAATCCGGAAAGTCTTATTTAATTAATTCGCTATTTGATTCGTAGAAGTAAAACAGAGAGATTATTATAGCAGTAGTTTGATTGATTCTTAGCCAAACAAGCGCCATCATAAACAGAGAGAAAATGAAAAGCGAATGAGCAGCCAATTTTATTTAGTTGCCAAGGATGCATTATAAATAAACTACATTCGATTGGGAATAAGTATTTCTTGAAATAAGTTGCTCTTGAAAAAAAAAAAACGTGAATATTGAAGCAGAACGCACAACGTTCAATTCAATCTCAAATTCATATAGAAGTCCTAATTTCGATTCCCATTCCGAATTTTCCTAAATTATATTGCTTATTAATTAGTTTATAAGGGGATCCTAATGGTTTTAATGGAAAATTTAGGAAAAATATTTTGAACCACCCGCTTTTCTTTCTTCTAAACAAGTAATTAAAATAAAAAATCTGGTGTGAATAACGCACAGCAGATTTTTTTGTGTCGAAATATATTTAGTTTCCCATAGCACCTTAGTTCAAAACTTTTTGCGTTTCATAGATGATGCTGAGCTATGAATGTTTCCATTTGAAAAAAAGTAAAAATCTGAAATAGCCCTACTACATCTGTGAAGTGTACTTCAAACACGTTTTGAGAAAAAACTTATTAAGGTGCGCGTCTCGAAAAGCCGTTAGAAGACGATTCACTACCGAGTTACTCGAGGCGGCAAGAGATGGCGTTAGTGTTTCCCATAAGAATACAAGGGATTTATTCCATTTCATTTTAAAGATTCCAGCTAATTAATTAAGGGTAAAAAATTAATTATTTTTTAACACAACGATTACTAATTTAATTATCTATAAAATATAGAGCGAATATTTTAAAAATATCTTTTATTTAATGCGATTAATCTAAAAAAAAAAATTATTTTTTTGAAATTCAAAAAAAGGGCTTCTATAAGTTGTAGATATTTTAAATAGCTTTAATTTTAAAAAATTTGAGGTCGATAGCTTCAAAATTGTGGCCGCTGGAATCGCCCAAAATTAGCACCCCGAGACACGCACCTTAATATACATTTTAAAGAGCATCTATAAGTTGATATATGAACTTTAATCAAAATTGTTGCCCAAAATTTTGAGAAATTCGATAAAACTAAATAAGTACATCAGTAAAGTGTACTTCAAACAATTTTCATGAAAAAACTTATTTATATACTTTTTAAAGAGCATCTAAAAAATAGTTGATTTATGAACTTTCATCAAAATCGCTACCTAAAATTTTGAGAAATTCGAAAAAAGTACATGTGTATGAAGTATATAACAATTTTCTCGAATAAACTTACTGATATACTTTACACACAGACCAATTTGCCGGGTCCACTTTTTACTTTTTTGGACTCAGAGGACCTCAAAACATATTCCCAACAACATCTCGACATCGAATTTTTTATATAATCGCAATACTTTTTCAATATAAGGTAAAACATTTTTAGAATTTTTTGAACCACCCGCTACTTTAATTCCTCTAAACAAGTAATTAAAAAAAAAATTAAAAAAAATTAGAATAAAAACATTACTTTACTTTATCGGACTCAAACAAAAATAGAATTGTAACAAGGAAGAAAAAGCAAATGATTACTTTTTTAGCCGCTAAAGACAAATTGCTAGAGTCTTAGAGATCGGCTTTAGAGATATTAGATTGACTGCCTTCGTGCATGAAAGAAGTAAAAAAGAAGTAATGAGAATTAGCTAGAAAATAGTGAGGGGTTTGACTTTAGATGAATAGTTAAAGGGACTAATAAAGTGATCATTAGAATTTAATTATAATATCTAATGAGTATTTGGCATAGAAGAAAAAAGAGAGAATTTAATGAGCAGGTATTTCTATCCAAAATAAAATGAGAAAAAAATTCTGGTGTGATTAACGCACAGAACACAACTTTCTCTTACCGAAGTTTTTTTGTATCGAGATGTAAGCTTAGATATATGAATTTTCAAAAAATTCCCAACACATAAAAAATCCTATTTTCCTGGGTGCCTACAATTAATCAAGAATTATTTAAATAATATAATTGCGTGATTCTGTTATGTATTGTAAAAAAAAAAATAAATAAAACAATGAAATAATCATATAAGAAAACTGCTTCTTTAATATTAACCCTAGAAGTTATCACAATTAAGCATAATATTTAAAATATTCAAAAAATCCCATTTTCCTGGTGCCTACTATTTCATTAAAATATAATCTTAGAGGATAGATATATACTAGGTAAATTTATATCATGATGAAGTGATTTGGTTTAAATTAAAATAATGGGGAAGAAAAGTTGAATTCAAATGAATGAGTCTCTTGAATATAAAAAGAACAAATAGGCTAATAATTAAATAAAATAAGATTGATAATAAAATAAAATATATACCAGTAAATTAAAAAAAAAAATTGTTTGAAAGCTCTCATCAAATCATTAGAAGCCTCAAAATATTATGTTTAGTAAATTAAATAATTAATAATGTTATTTTCGATAAATGAAAGCAAATATTTTAGTGAGTGATGAATCAGTTTATCAATTCCCCCACATTATAACAATTCCCTAGATATAAAAATTTGTTAATTCGAAAATTTAAGAAAAGTGATTAGGTTTCTGTGAAGGTGTGTTTGTATGTTTATAGCCCTAAATTATATTAAAAATATATAATCTAAATCCATGGCATAATAAATCAGAATTATATAATTTTAAGTTATTTAAATAATATATTAAGGATTCTGTTGTGTATTTGTCTGGAATGAATGTGTCTACGGATGAGTGCTGTCATTTATCAAAAATAACCTTATTAATAATTAAATCTACCAATAAATTTTATTAAAATATTAATATTTATTTATTTATAAATGCTACTCACGCATTTGAGAAGAAAATTTCGATGAGAATATTGAAGGCAAGGAGAGAACACAACACAAAAAAAAATTAAACGTCAGAATATCACAAGACCAATTTCAACTTGACACAACGAGTATAGAAAAAGACCAAAGAGTATCTATGAAGGCATAGAGTTTAGAAAAGAGATAAGAAACTGCTACATGAAGACAATAACTATTGATCAGGAATTTTAATATTAATAAAATTTAATTAAATAATTAAAATACCACTATTAATAATAAATAATAAACAAAATTAAATATAATAAAGTGTACTTCAAACAATTTTCACAAAATATTACTGAGATACTTTTTAGGGCATCTAAATAATAATCGATTTATATGAGTTTTTTTTTTTTTTTATTTTGTCGGCTGTTAGGTTGCCCCCATTCAGCCCTAGAAGTATATATACAAAATTATATGAGTTTTATTCTAAAAAGAAAAAGATTTACCATGTTACCATGGCAACCATTTCTCCTATCTTTCCTATGATGTACAGGAGGAAAGTGGTCTTCTGAAGATTTCAACGGCAAAATGAGAATATACATTTTAAAGAGCATCTAAAAAATAGTTGATTTATGAATTAAAAAAAAAATCGTTGCAGCGAATTTTGAGAAAATCGAAAAAAATACTGAAAAAGTACATCAGTAAAGTACTAGTACTTTTTGGCCGATTTTATTTAAAAGCTTATTTTCACGTGTTCGAGGAGTACCTAACTTAAATATAAAATTTTCGGTTGCTCAATTCCTTCATGCTAAAAATCGTTACACACAGACCAATTTCCGAGACCCACTTTTTTGAACTCGATCAAACGTGTATATCCATCAAAACCTCGACATCGAATTTGTGACATGATCGCAATACTTTCTCTCTCTATATATTTCATATATAGGGTAAGAGAAAGTAAAAATAGAACGACTTTCAAGAAATTTCATTTTTAGAAATTTATGGGATAGACCAGGCAAAAGTCCAA
>JAKCPI010008923.1:0-18303 GCA_023213315.1 Euborellia annulipes
ATATTGATCCAATTTTAATGAATTTTTTTGAATCATAGATAAATTGAATTTTCTGAAAATATTTTTGTTTTTCTAGTTTTTAATTATTTATTTTTAAATTTTTTGTAAGTAAAAAAAAAAGTAATATAAATTTTTTCAATTTCTAAAAGTATATGGGATCCATGCGATCCCTAACAAAACTAGTCAGAATCCGAAACTAGAATGTATATGTAGAACATGATTACATCGAACTTTTGCCCGAATTTGCCCGCCGAATTTTTATTAATTTTTTTATAATTAAATCGGCAGAAAACAAGTGATTTCCTCAAACCATATGAACTTCTCTCTGCTTTACAGATAATATTGAAACGTGACAAAGGGCTGACGGACAAAATAAACCAGTCATTATTGAATTAATACAATTTAGAAGGGGCCTCAATTTTGTAATCTTTTGAAAAATAATCTATTAAAAGGGAATATCCAATATTTAAGGTTAAAGTAGTGAGAAAATTGTATCTTTTCTTGTTCATATTCTTATTAATATTATTGAAATAACTGATAATATTTTTGTATACAAGTGGTAAAGCCCCCCGGACCCCCTTATATGCCTTCGATGAGCAAAAATGCATCAAATTTATTCAAACACGTTTGAAATTTTAAAATGTTTCGACTTCGGCGCAAAATTTTAAAGTTTTAAATGATATTTATTAGCAAATAATTTTTATTTAAGTATATAATGACCGAGACATAAGTTGACTTTAAGGGCCCAAGAGGTTTGAGCCCTCTCCCCCCAAACCCCCAATGTTGATAGGTAGAGAAAATAAGTCATCTTTGTAATCAGCAATCCATTAAAATGTATATAAAGATGTATTGCTTGTATAAGCTTATATCAAAAAAATTTCGTTTTTGACCCTTTGAGTAAGTGGGTAGTTTACCCCATCTATATTTTGTAAAATAAACATATATTTGTAACGAGTGACCTTTAAAATGTATATAAAGACCTCCGGCCGTTTGTAATTATCAGAGCAAAATTTTTTTAACACCTTGAGTAAGAGGTATTCACCCCATATGTTTTTAGTAAAAATAGATGACATCTTTGAATCAGCATCCATTAAAATGTATATAAAGACATATTGCTTGTAATTATCAAAAAAATATTTTTTGCTCCCTTCAGTAAGTGGGTAGTTCACCACATGTGTTTTTTGTAAAAATAAATGTCATTTTTGTAAAAACGGCATATTTTTTTTGATTTTTTGACACAAGTTTATTTCATATTTCACACATCATAATTTTTTTCAACTTTGTCAAGGGTAATTTCAACCCTTCCGCAAAATATGAAAATATTGTTGGTATAGAAGAACATATGATTCTGTATGTATAGTTTTAATTTTGTAAAAATCCGCCCAAAAAAAGATAATTGCGGCCGCTTTTTTTTCGATTTTTAGCCCACGATTTATACTGGGTTCCAGGCATATTTATTAATTCCTTTTGTTATCCAAAATGATTTAAATAAATTCATCTGACTGTCTGGGATCGAACCCCCTCCACTTGGCTTTTAGATTATCAATATTGACAACATTTTTAACCTCTAGCCACGGGGGAGGTGATACTTCTATTGCATTAACTTATTTGTTTTTACTTTCTCTTACCTATGTATATATGTAATATATATATAGAGAGAAAGTATTAGTTCATAATCAAAAATTCGATGTCGAGATTTTGATGGATCTTCACGTTTTGAGGTCCCCTGAATCAAAAAAGTGGTTTTCGCGACATGGTCTGTCTGTGTGTGTGTGTGTGTGTGTGTGTGTGTGTGTGTGTGTGTGTGTGTGTGTGTGTGTGTGTGTGTGTGTGTGTGTGTGTGTGTGTGTGTGTGTGTGTGTGTGTGTGTGTGTGTGTGTGTGTGTGTGTGTGTGTGTGTGTGTGTGTGTGTGTGTGTGTGTGTGTGTGTGTGTGTGTGTGTGTGTGTGTGTGTGTGTGTGTGTGTGTGTGTGTGTGTGTGTGTGTGTGTGTGTGTGTGTGTGTGTGTGTGTGTGTGTGTGTGTGTGTGTGTGTGTGTGTGTGTGTGTGTGTGTGTGTGTGTGTGTGTGTGTGTGTGTGTGTGTGTGTGTGTGTGTGTGTGTGTGTGTGTGTGTGTGTGTGTGTGTGTGTGTGTGTTCAATTTTAAGCATGAAGGAATTGAGCTACGAAGTTTGAAATTTTATATTTAAGTTAAACACCCCCGGGACCGGAAAAATAAGCTTTTAATCAAAATCGGCCAAAGATTACTGAACTTTACTGATCTACTTTTTCAGTTTTTTTTTTATTTTCTCAAAATTTGCTCCAACGATTTTTTTAAATTCAAAAATCAATTATTTTTTTAGATGCTCTTTAAAATGTATATTCTCATTTTGCAATTGAAATCTTCTGAAGACCACTTTACTCTTGTATTTCATAGGGAAGATAGGAGAAATGGTTGCCATGGTAACAAAATATAAATATTTTTCCCCATACTTATAAATTTTACATCTGAATTCAATGTTCTGTACTGTCGGGAACTAAATATATGTCGACACAAAAAATCTGGTGTGACAAGCACAGTACACAACTTTCGATTACCGAAGGTAAGAGAAAGTTGTGTGCTGTGCGTCAGTCACACCAGATTTTTCACAAAGTGGTTTAAATAATTTATTTTATTTTTTTTTTTTTTATTAAAAGAAAAAACATTCACACTTTTTTTCTCAATCACACACACACATTCACACTCTCTTTTTTCGGCAACTCAGGCCATATAAGACATTTACGATATCCTTTATCTTTGATTAATATACATATATTGGGGTCCAGGCATTCTTATTTAAGCCATTTGGTATCCAAATGGCTTAAATAAAATCATCGGGCTGCCCGGGGTCCGAACCCGCGACTGTTGGTATACGAGGTTAGCACGCTAACCCCTACACCAAACCCCGAGGGCTTTATTTTATTTTATAATTTATAGCTATTTATTTTTATTATTATTAATAGAATCTTTAATTGGATAGAAAATCTTTATGGAAAAACTTCTGCACAAAATTCTATAGATTCCATTCCACCTCATGCATATATTATATTTTTATCAATAAAGCCTTTAGGACTTAAATGTTTAGAAAGTTTTGTTTGATAATTTTAAAAAAATACTTTGCAAGTTGTTTTTATTATTATTAATGTTTATATTAAAATATTGGTCCCCCTCTAGATTTTACATCTGGTAGTATGACCGAGGTGTGACCTCGAGCATCCTGAGCAAAGACCTATATTTCTTGAGCCTTTACGAGCTTATCGACTGTTATAATTGTTTTTTAATATTAGTTGTTACCTTGATTGTCTTGCAATATAGATTTTGACCTTATTTTTATCAATAAGGCCTTTAGGACTTTATTTTGTTTGATAATTTATGTCTTCCAGCTTTGCTAACTTTTTTCCAACCTATTATTTATTATTTTAACAAATTTAAATTTAAATTTTTTGATAGAGTTAAATTACCTCTAAAAAAAGATCTCACAATTAAAAGAAAAATTGATTTAAAAAAATAAAAATCTGGTGTGACTGGGCACAGCACACAACTTTCTCTTACCTTCGGTAATCGAAAGTTGTGCACTGTGCTGTCCACCAGATTTTTTCGTGTCGACATGTATTTAGTTTCCGACAGTAGGGTACAATTGAATTCAAGATGTAAAATTTATAAGTATGGGGAAAATATTTATATTTTGTTACCATGGCAACCATTTCTCCTATCCTTCCCTATGAAATACAGAGTAAAGTGGTCTTCAGAAGATTTCAATCGCAAAATGAGAATATACATTTTGAAAGAGCATCTAAAAAATAATTGATTTTTGAATTTTAAAAAAAATCGTTGGAGCAAATTTTGAGAAAATCGAAAAAAAACTGAAAAAGTACATCAGTAAAGTACTAGTACTCTTTGGCCGATTTTGATTAAAAGCTTATTTTCCGGTCCCGGGAGGTGTTTAACTTAAATATAAAATTTCAACCTCATAGCTCAATTCCTTCATGCTTAAAATTGAACACACACACACACACACACACACACCCACACACCCACCCACCCACACACAGACAGACCATGTCGCGAAAACCACTTTTTGGATTCAGGGGACCTCAAAACGTGAAGATCCATCAAAATCTCGACATCGATTTTTGACATGAATCCAATACTTTCTCTCTATATATATATTACATATATACATAGGTAAGAGAAAGTAAAAAAACGATATTAAATCAATGAATCACAGCTCAAATATTTGGAACTCTTTGTATCTGAAGGTCATTTCAGTTTTTTTTTATTTTTATTTTTAGTCCTTTTTGTTTTGAATGTATGCAAATGTACAGAGGGGTTTAGCTTTAGCCTTGTACACCTGCAGGTGATGACAACATCGCAGGTGGCGTGGCCCAAGACACAACAGGAAATTGCAGGTCCCATCTGACCCGTTTAGAAGTCCCTTTCTTTCTTATTCTAAAATATAAAACACAAAAGTTTCAGATTAAACATTTTATTAAACAACGAGTTGACATCAGGAAATGAACTATCAAATATTTCCTATTTTTTTCAAGCAGGTTTTCTTACGAACAACAGAACAAAAAATCTCAAGATCCTGGGCCTGGGCCAAACAAGAAATATTTGTAATTTATAAGATGTCAAAATAGAATTTTGTGACCGAAAAATTGATTTGAAGAAGAAATAGGATTTTTTTCGTTTGTCTTTTTCATGATTTAAGTCAATTTAGTTCTTGTCTTTGTTTATTTGATTGATAGCCTTTCATCTGGCAAATTTTTGGGTATTTTAGACCCTCTTCTTGTCATCAATAATAGCAAATTAATTCGCTAACCTCTTCATACGTAAATATTTATTTTTTTTCGTTTGTCCTTTTTTTAAAGGAAAATCGGCCTTTTTTTAAATTTTAAAAAAGCAACTGATTAACTCCTTATCTCATTCACCCCTCATTAATTCCCCCTACCTTTTCTTCTTTGCAACAATAATAAGCAAATCGTTAAAGTTGCTTACGTAATACTTGAATGACCTCTTGTATGTGAATTCAATTGAAATGTTGGTTTTGGGGAAGCGGATCCCTAGCAAAAAAGCGAGTACTTTTTTTTACCAATCTATATGCTATAGCCATTGGGTTAATTAAAATTTTTTTTAGTATATTAATTTAATTCTATATCTATTAGGAAAATAGAGTTATTCTAAATAATTTTTTTTTTTTTTTTAAGATATTACTGTATTTTTATTCTTGCTAATACAATATCAAATAACGTCTTTCTTTTTTTCCTGTAATTATCCTGGGAGTATTGTTTAAGGCTTTCATATCAAATGATTCATGCCTAGTTGAATATATTTTTTTAACTGCGTAGAGAGAGAGAGAGAGCAAAGGGAAAATCTCACGTTTCAAAATCAGTGATTTAAATTTTTTTTTTGCTGTTTTCTCAAAAAAAAAAAAAAAAAAAAAAAAAAAATATCATCCGTACGTGTGATTTAATGTCAAGAGATCCGGAAAGTGACATTTGTGCATTTTTTAATCAAAAAACAAACACAAATAATAAAAAAAAAAAAAAAAATCGAGCAAGTGTGCATATTAATAACATATTTTTGTTTATGTTACTAAAAGGGGAGGGGTGATGATCAGTGGACCAAAATAGGAAAGGGAAAGGGCGTAATGTCAACATTTCATTTATTCTGACAGAGACAATATGAGAGAATGAAAATTTTTTTTTTACCTAAAAGGAACATTCATAATTGTTTTAAAACAAAAATAAAATTTGAACATTAAATTTCGGAAACATATATATCATTTCGATGCTTCGACCGATTCTTCTGGCCTTTATCAAGATATGTGCAATGTTTGCCTCGAGAGGGGCTCTTGGCAACTCCTGACATTATAGGTGCGAACATTTGTCAGATAGCATGACTTCTGATAAAAGACTCTTAAACCAGAAGTCATGCTATCCGACTTTTGAACCAGAAGTTTCCACGAATGTTAGCACCTACAACATGCCAGGAGTTGTCAAGAGCCCTCTAAAGGCGCGTCCTCACTATGACCTTGCCAATTGGCAAAGCCGATACGATGTAGACGCGACCGTTGGCACGTGCCAATTAACTTCTTCAAAGGATGCCAATGAGAACGGAGAGTGGGGTCGTCCCGTCCAACCACTGGCCTTTATTTAGAAGAACTTCAAAATCATACTTCTCATTCGAAAAAAGTTTTTGAAACGACATGCAGATCTCTACTCAAGATTCAATTCGCAAATCTCTACTCAAGATTCAATTCGTCCAATAATAAATCCTTCACTAAGTAACGAGTTCCATATTGTGCTTTGAAGACTTGGACGTACCCAAAACCGTCGTTTGAGCCGTCTTTTTTTTCATTATCGAGTATAATAACCGCAACTGAAGCAATTAGTAAATCCTCATCAGTGAACATTGTACCATTAAACTAAATGAATGCCATCACATATGTTTTACAGTGGCTTTGCCAATTGGCAAACAGCGGCATAGTGTGGACGCTCCTTAAGCTTGAGGCAAACATTCCATATGTCCTGATGAAACCCGGAAGAATCAGCCGAAACGTCGACATTTGTATATAAAAAATAAAAAAAGAAGGATAATTTTTCTTTATCTGCCGGCCATTTGATGCCATTTAGGAATTAATATCCCATATTTAATTATTTGGGTTACCCACTTCATGTTAATTTAACTGGTATTTAATTTATTTGAATTGAATTTAGCAGAGAGCTCAACTTTTTGACAACATGCTGCATTCATTATACCACCCGAAGGTGGTATTTGTTTAAACACAAACTCACATTATAATAAAAGACCACGAAGCAAAGAATAAAAACTTTTTTTATTTTTTTGATTGGAATTCATCACACACAAACACACACTTAGAAAGAAAAAAGAGAATGAAAGAGGAGTGATAATGAAAGTTTTCGGACAGGTCCACGGAGGCTGTACTCTGATGAGGGAGCGATGTACACAAAGGGACGGACATTTTCTATTGAGTGAATACGAATGAATGAATGAGGAGTGAGTGAATGAATGGCTCTCTCTCTCTCTATGTGTGTGTGTTTATTTGAATGGTTGGATTCGTTGATTCGTTCGAGGACATCGTGGTTCTTGCAAAGCCTCAAGACAGGAAAATAAGCGATGCAGAGAAAGAGAAAGGAGAGAGAAAAAACGTCCTCTCCGGAAACTCGTTCAAAGTTTAATGGAATATCATCATCATAATAGACGGTAATTATCTTAAACAAATTGCGGAATATATTTTCGTTTTACTCTTTTCTTTACTTTTAAAATATGTTTTGAAGGTTAAATTAATTGGTCAACAATAAAATGCTTTTTTTTTTTATTAATATTAATTGAAAGTTATCTGCTAGACACTTGTTAGGTTATTTTTTTTCCCCCTTTATTATTGTCCTGTTTCACATTCAGTGAATATTTGAAAGACGATCGTGAACTACTTGAAATAAGACATTCTGTTCTTTTTATGCCTTTATTCATCAAGGAACAAACAGGTTGTCAAAGGGCAGGATTTTTTTTTTATTTAAAGAAACACTAACACTTTTTTTTTCCACTCACACAGTCTTTTCGGCACCTTAGGCTATTTAAGACTTTAAAAGATACTCGTTATTTGTAAATATATCTATTTGGGGTCCTGGCACTCTTATTTAAGCCATTTGGTATCCAAATGACTTAAATAAAATCATCGGACTGCCTGAGATCCGAACCCTCGACCCTTGGGGTACAAGGCAGGCGCGCTACCAGCTACGCCAAGCCTGAGGGCTAAAGGGCAGGACTTTATTGCTATGTGGCTTCTATTCTTTGTTTGTTTGTTTTTTTTTTTTTTTTTTATTTATTCAAGGAATATTAGAAAAAAAACTAATAAAAATCTGGTGTGACACGCACTGAACACAGTTGTTCTGTCTTTGTTACACCCATGGGCGTATATAGAAATTTTTTTCGGGAAATTACACGAAATTTTTTTGCCCAACATTTTTTCTTTTGCGGAACCAACGTTTCCCATCCTGCGGAAAAATTTGTTACACTGATGTCTGTATATCCCTATATATGTATAAGTGCTTGGGAAATTTCGGGGGGGGGGGGCCCGGTCCCCCCCCCCTTATATACGCCCCTGGTTTAAAAGGGAGGAAGTTTATTCATTTTAAATGAAAGATCTTTATGAATAATGGTTTATTAATTTTCTAAGGTACACAAATAAAGAGCAAATACTTTTCACTATTTAGTCTTTAAGTTAAACTAACATGTTTTAAAGATTTCAAAATATTTTCTTTCTCTTTTATTTCTATTTAAAAGAGAAAATATATTTTTAAGTAATTTGAAAATCAATAAAATTCTCTAGTTTAATTACACCTTTAAATAATAATTACGTCTTCCTTAAACTAACGAATCACATTATGTTGTAATAGACAAGATCAAATAAATATTTTTGAAGTGTAAAGTTTCACAAGTGCCTGATCAGAAAGAAATTTACTACGTTGGTACTTTAAATGAAAAGAAAAGGTTATCTGTTTAATAGGAAAGAGGATGCATTGTTTAATGCATATTAGCTACAGCCTCTTTCTATTATTCAAGAAAAGGTGATCTACAGGCTATTTATTATTATTAATTATTAATTAGGCTATAATTATTTTATCTAAAACACCCCATTATCTACTGAGCATATCTATTGGGATTCTGTCTCAGTGCCGGAACTAGGAATTTTTTAGGGGAGGGGACAAAATTTAATTTGCCACCCCGTCCTTAAAATTTTCTTTACAAAATTCATTTTACCTTTTTTTTAGTAAATCTTTCTTTAATTACCGCCCCCCTGATATCTGCCGATGGGGCACATGCCCCCACTGCCCCCTCCCCCTAGATCCGGCCCTGTTCTGTCTACACGATAGAAACAAATAATTGGGAAAGTTTTAAACCTAGGATATATTTTTTTATAATTGTGAACATACATTTTGAAAAACCTGAAAATTCAGATTTTTCAAAATTATTTTTTTTTCCAACCTTGGTAATTTTATTGAAATTTTTATTTATAAGAACCCTTCCTAAAATGAAATAAAATGAGTCTTTCCTCCCTATAAGTTTAATATAAGATAAATTTTACAATTTCCGAATGATTTAAATAATAAGTACAAGATAAATCTTAAAAAAACCTACTCTTCTAGTTTATCTAATATGGATTATTGGAAATCTAGGGCATCATATTTTTTTTTAAGTCCTACTCTCGCAAACGTTGATTTCTCAGGGATCTAGTTTTTTTATAAGATTATAATATAATTAGGAATATGTAATATTATGTATTTTAGCATACTTTATTGGGAAAGAAAAATAACATCCTTCTCTTTAAAAAAAAAAAACCTGTCCCTCCACAAATTGATAAATATTTGCGACAGTTCATTCATCAATTAAGAAGCTTTCTCTTAGAGGTCAAATGAATCATGTATTCAATATCATTTTAACTTTCTCTTACCTATGTATATATGTTAATATCTATAGAGAGAGAAAGTATTGGATTCATGTCAAAAATTCGATGTCGAGATTTTGATGAATCTTCACATTTTGAGGTCCCCAGAATCCAAAAAAGTGGTTTTCGCGACCTGGTCTGTCTGTCTGTCTGTCTGTGAACAAAATATTCTCTTAGTGAATTCTCTCATCTCTTCTAAAGTAAAATATTATAGTCAGCTTCCAAAAACAATTAATTCAAAATGTTTTTGAATTTTTGTAGTTTAGTTTGCTGTCATGTTAAATATATTTTAATAAGTAGAAATTAAAGAGGTGTGAAATAAGGTTCAATTTCCCATTGGTGCTTATTATTATTAAATTTAAAAATTATCCTAACAATAATAATAACGTAATTCAAATGTAAATATCTTAGGAATGAAATGTTTGAGTGATTTATAACCGCTGATTAAAATATAATAAAACATGTACAATATTGTCTGGGAAATAATAATTTGCTAATTAATTATGATTAATTAGAATAAATTATTTTTTGAGTGCTGGATAAATACTCGTTTTATAAAAGTTTGTCAACAGCAAAAGTAAATTTAAAAAAAATCCAAATTAATTAGCTGAAGTACTAATTAATTATGAATAATTATAATTTTTTTCAGCAGAGAATTTTTAATTTTACGATTAGCTCCTGCGTTTGATGCATTGCCGGATGATAGAAAAGTACAAAAAGACTTATAATATTTTAGAATGTAGAGAGATTTATACTTAACGAAAAGAAAACAATTTCAAGACCTCTCTCAACAAACGGAATCGAGTAGAAGTTCGATAGAGAAATAATGAGATTATAGATAAGGAATAAGAGGATAGAATTTTCTCCTCAAATTTTGGACTATATAATAGCTGCTGGTTGGAATCAGTGAGAATTATTTTTTGACAATTTTAAAGGTTTTAAAGAAGAAAGTGACCGAAACGTTAACTTGAAAAATCTGGTGTGACTGGCGCACAGCACACAACTTTCTCTTACCCTTCGGTAAGAGAAAGTTGCGCACTGTGCTGGTCACACCAGATTTTTGTGTCGAGATATATTTAGTTTCCGATAGCACCTTAGTTTCAAACTTGCATTTTAAATGTTGACTGCTTCAAATAAACTATGGTTATTTTTCAAAATTTTAATCTCATATTTGGACATTTTATACACAATATAGAATCGTAAATAAATACAAAATTTCATAAGAATTGGAAAAAAAAATTTTAAATGCCTAAAAAGTTCCAAAGGGGACCCCCTTTTGAATCGAAATTAACATACAAATCCCTATAGGAAATTAACATTGTTCCTATGCGAAGATAAGGTGGAAAGGGAATTTAAAAAGAGTAGAGAGAGACGATAATGTTTGCAAGTGAGAGAGAGACATATATGTTTTCTTTGAAACAATTAAAGACACAAATAAATTTAAAAAAAATGGGAATTTAAATAATAATTGATTTTTAATCTAATAAAAAGAAAAAGATTTAAATTCCGTTACCATGGCAACCATTTCTATCTTTCCTATGAAGAACAAGAGTAAAGTGGTACTAGTACTTTTTGGCCGATTTTGTTCAAAAGCTTATTTTGAGATTCTTCAAAGGTACCTAAGTTAAATATAAAATTTCAATCCGCTAGCTCAACTCCTTCATGCTAAAAATCTGTCCACACACACAGACATACATACACACACACACACACACACACAGACCAATTTGCGGGACCCACTTTTTTGGACTCAGGGGACCTCAAAACATGTATATCCATCAAAATCTCGACATCGAATTTTTGACATGATCGCAATACTTTCTCTCTCTATATATATTAACATATATAGAGGTAAGAGAAAGTAAAAAAATAATTCTTTATTGCATTGACTGAAACAATTATTTGCAACATCAGTCTATTTTATTTATTTATTGTGAATGAAGCAATTGTTATTTGTTTAAAAAATCTGGTGTGACTGCCGCACAGCACACAACTTTCTCTTACCTTCGGTAATATAAAGTTGTGTTCTGTGCTTGTCCCACCAGATTTTTTTTTGTTGAGATATATTTAGTTTCCGCCGTTATATGAGAATTCAAAATTTATAAACATGGAAAAATACAGTATTTATATTTTGCTACCATGGCAACTATTTCTATTATCTTTCCTATGAACCACTTCAAACAATTTTCAGGCAAAATGAGAATAAACATTTTAAAGAGAATCTAAAAAATAATTGATTTATGAATTTTAATCTAAATTGTTGTAGCGAATTTTGAGAAAATCGAAGAAACTGAAAAAGTACTTCAGTAAAGTACTAGTATTCTTTGGCCGATTTTGATTAAAAGCTTATTTTCACGCTCCATGGGTGTGTAACTTAAATATAAAATTTCAACCTCGTAGTTCAATTCCTTCATGCTTAATATAGAACAGACACACAGACAGACCATGTCGCGAAAACCACTTTTTTGGATTCAGGGGACCTCAAAACGTGAAGATCTATCAAAATCTCGACTTCGAATTTTTGACATGAATCCAATGCTTTCTCTATAGATATTAACACTAGTTTTTATTGTCGACACATTAAATGATACATAATATAATCACTGATAAAATTTAATATTGTATATAGGTAAGAGAAAGTAAAAATCTGACCTTCTTATTAATGTCTTTCCTTTGAGAAAAAATTTTAAACGTTTTTACTTGTTCGCATACTTTAAATAAGCTGAAGGCAGTTTTATGGTTACTAGTTTTTATTGTCGTCACATTAAATGATACTTAATATAATCATTTGGAGCGTGCCTACCTCCTATGCCAAACGTCGCGGGTTCGGACCCAGGCAGTCCGATGATTTTATTTAAGCCATTTGGATACCAGATGGCTTAAATAGAAATGCCTGAACCCACAATAGATTAATATATATTACAACGGTTATCGTCAGTCTTAAATGGCCTAAGTTGCCGAAAAGACTGTGTGAATGTGTGTGTGTGAGTGTGAGTGTGAATGAGAAAAAAGTGTGAGTTAAAAAAAAAAAAAAAAAAAAATATAATCATTGTTAAAATTTAATATTTCTTTTTTTTTTTTTTTTTGTTCTTTTGAACATTTGAAATTTGGCATCATTTTCTATTCGATTTCTCTCCTGGTTTAAAAATCTTTCATTTAAAAAAAAAGGAAATAAAGATATATCGAGAAAGTATTTTGTTGTAAGAGATTTTATTTAAAGATAATTTTTGACACTAGGATATAATTGCCTACCGCTTCGTGAAGCTGATGAAGTTGTTGGATACCCAGATTGGTGACCGGAACGGAACGTCTTCGTTCCGGATCTTGATTTGTAAATGATTCATTGAAAAAGAACTCGTCGCCGAGAGTGAAACCTGTAATCAAAATAGTGACATGTTTAAAATACGATAAGAAGATGAATTCGGCGAATTAGTAAACATCAAGAAGGAGAAGAAGTTAAGAAATTAATTAAAGAGGAAGGAAATGCGCAATTGGTTCAATATTTAAACACGTTATTGGTCATGTAACATTCATTGCCTAATATCTCTACCTTACCTAATCATTCTTTATAGGTGTAAATAAAACCTTTAATAACTGATAATTTTCATTCCATTCATAAATTGCTAAAGATCATTGAAATAAGTAGTGGCGGATATTTGGCGCTAATAAAAAGATAGTTAGTGATGATCAAAAATTTTTTCAGCACTTTCCCAAAATTTTAGGTTTAAAGATTCTTTAAAAATATAAATATCCAAATCTATAGCCTATGATTACTCTCCCCCCCCCTTCGCTCCACCAGAAATGAGACAATATAAATAAACAAGTTGAGAAAGGCGCGGCTTCGCCGCGCCCATCTCAACTTGGCCCTGGCGGGCGGCGTCTCGGTGCGTGATCAGTAGTTTTTCTCTTAATTTTAAAGCCCATATTATTTTCGCCTAAATGAAAATACAATGAATCAAGTTTAAAATTTGAGTATTCGCCCTGCCCGGCCTCTGGGTTTTGAAGGCCATGAGAAAATTACGGGCAAGAAGCAAGCCTAAATTTCCCTTTAATAAACTGATTAGAGCCAACGGGCATGCAAATGAAATCAGGCGGACAGGGACCTATTAAAAAAAATCAAGAATTTTAAAATAAAAATTTCGGGGGTGGGGCAATTGCACAAAAAGTCTTTAAACTTTCAAACCCCTTGATAGATATTCATTGAAGAATTTTAAATCCAAAAAAGCATGTTAATATTTGAAGAAACAGAAGAATTAAAAATTTCGGGGGGGGGGCAATTACACAAAAAATATTTAAACTTTTAAACCCCTTGATAGATATTCATTGAAAAATTTTAAATCCAAAAAAGCATGTTAATATTTGAAGAAACAGAAGAATTAAAAATTTCGGGGGGGGGGGGCAATTACACAAAAAATATTTAAACTTTTAAACCCCTTGATAGATATTCATTGAAGATTTTTAAATCCATAAAACCATGTTAATATTTGAAGAAATAGAAGAATTAAAAATTTCGGGGGGGGGGGGCAATTATACAAAAAATCTTTAAACTTTTAAACCCCTTGATAGATATTCATTGAAGATTTTTAAATCCATAAAAGCATGTTAATATTTGAAGAAACAAAAGAATTAAAAATTTCGGGGGGGGGGGCAATTATACAAAAAATCTTAAAACTTTTAAACCCCTTGATAGATATTCATTGAAGAATTTTAAATCCAAAAAGCATGTTAATATTTGAAGAAACAAAAGAATTAAAAATTTCGGGGGGGGGGCAATTATACAAAAAATCTTAAAACTTTTAAACCCTTTGATAGATATTCATTGAAGAATTTTAAATCCAAAAAAGCATGTTAATATTTGAAGAAACAGAAGAATTAAAAATTTCGGGGGGGGGGGGCAATTATACAAAAAATCTTTAAACTTTTAAACCCTTTGATAGATATTCATTGAAGAATTTTAAATCCAAAAAGCATGTTAATATTTGAAGAAACAAAAGAATTAAAAATTTCGGGGGGGGGGGGGCAATTATACAAAAAATCTTTAAACTTTTAAACCCCTTGATAGATATTCATTCAAGAATTTTAAATCCAAAAAAGCATGTTAATATTTGAAGAAATAGAAGAATTAAAAATTTCGGGGGGGGGGGCAATTATACAAAAAATCTTTAAACTTTTAAACCCCTTGATAGATATTCATTCAAGAATTTTCAATCCAAAAAAGCATGTTTATATTTGAAGATATAGAAGAATTAAAAAATTTGGGGGGGGGGGGGGCTGCCGAATTTAAAAAAACTCTGAAACAACGAATTTAGATTCTTATCAAGGGAAGGCTTTAGGGAAGAAACCAAATTGATATCTCTCCTGGTTAAAAAAAAAATTTGAATTTGCCTCTCCGGCTCCGCCCTCTCTGTATTTCGCCAATCAGCGCTATCCCTGAGGCCTGATTGGTTGTTTCACACATCGGACACGCTTTTTAGCGCTTTATTATATAGTATGATAATAAATGAATCAATTTTCAAAATAACAAGATATATATTTTTTTGGAAATTATTCCAAGAGCGTTAACTTTCTTTTTTGGGAAGCCAGCACATTTTGGAAAAAATTACAAATAAAAATTTTAATTACTTTTTTTTCCAAAAAAATTTGCAAATGCAAGAATATATTTATATATTTCAATTGGTAAACAAATTTCTGTCTAGTATTCGAACTAAAAAACCTTAATGGGCAAGAAGATCGAAAAATAATGGGATTAAAAGTAATAGAGTAGAGATTATAGCATAGGCCCTCTTTAAAGTGGAATAACAAAATTAATTTTTGAAGACATTCGAAAAATTTGAAATGCTTTAAATTTGATTTGATATTCATTTGATACGTTTGATATTAATACAAAAAACATTAAAACTAGTCACGATATTTAAACAAATCCACGCGTCTAGAAAAATTTAAAAGATATTTGAGGCAGAGTCAAAAAAAAATTTCAAGACATTTGACAGTCAGTATTTTATTAAAGCCAGCCCCTGCTGACGTTTCGGACAGAATCCACATTCGGAGCTAGTTGACGAGAATAATGAAATTAAAATATCGATGACACACATTTGCTAATATTGTTAAATTCAATTATTCTCGCCAACCAGCTCTGAAGATGGTCTAGACAAGGGATCGAAACTACTAATAAGGAATATTTGGCTCCTGATTATTTCTGATGATGACAAGGAATTGTCGAAATACGTATCAAGTGTTAATTTTTTAATTAATAAAACCTTTGAAACAAATAACCTAGTGTTTAATCTGTATATTTAATTTTAATTTAAAAAAATATTGAAATTTAATAAATTGATTTAAGTTTAGAATCCAGTGGCGTCATTTCAACTTTTTCTTGGGGGGGAAGGCGAGGGGCAAACTCTTTTTTTTTTAATTTACTTACAAATAGGTACTCAAATTTGGCCAATAGATATTTAATTTAATTAATTGTTTAATTTTGTACAGTTTATATACTCGTTGATATATTTTGAAATATTTTATTTAGAATAATATAAAATTTTGTAAAAATCAGAGCCCTTGGGGGCAAGGGCGGATACAAGGGGGGGGTAATTACCCCCCCCGAGAAGCACCTCTGGATCCGCCCTTGCTTGGGGGCCGTGCCTCCCCAAGTTGACGCCACTGTTTGAATCTTTATCATAGCAAGTCCCACCAGATTTTGAAATTTGTATATAATAAAGATTCAAAATTTGAATCAATTTATTAAATTTCAATAAATTTTGTTGTTTTGTTGTTGTGCTCGATTGATTTTTTCATTTTAGAATGTTGTAAAATTTCATTATTGGAATTGATTAGTTAATCGAATTCCACTAGTGCGAATTACGAGTTCTCTTTCTAAATTCGGGTTAATGATCTCGCTCGAATACAGAGAAAGGAAGAAAATATACTTTTCATCTATGATTAAGTCATTTAATCAACTTATTATATTGAGAAAATAATTTTATTTTAATACGTACGTAGTATATTAGGAATAATTAATAGCCACAAGTTGGGATTTATTTTAGACGGCGTTATCCTAATTTTCATGTATCAATATAGCGGTATATCAAATAACTATAATAAAGAAGGAATGAAGAACCCGCAACAACGTATTTTGTTTTTAATTTTCACCTGCTTTACCGGGAAATCCTTAATTAAAATAAAAATGTTTTATCGAATAAAATTACTAATACTGTGACAGAATAATTTATTGTATTGAGGGAATCCCGTCTCAAACTCTCTAAAGCAGTGGTTTCCAAACTTTATGTTACCACGCCTCCCTTAAAAATATTTAATCTTATGACGCCTCCCCCCCCCCCCCCACACATTTAATAAAATAATACAAAAACAAAAATTTTTAATACCTCAAAACGTGTATATCCATCACAATCTCGACATCCAATTTTTGACATGAATCCAATACTTTCTCTCTATATATATGTATATTAACTTCATATAAGTAAGAGAAAGTAAAAATTTGAGTTGAGATTAGTTCTATATACAAAAAGAACCGGTAACTCACCCCAGTAAAATTCTAAGTGGACTAATCATAACTTACTTTTCTACCTAATGAAAAAAATCCCTAACAAAATTCTGCAAGGGATTCGATGGGGTTCCTAAGTTTCCCAGTGTTATTATTATCTGTTTATGAGAGTTTCGAAATCTTCAAAAATTAATTCCGCCCCAGTAATAAGAAATTTTAGAAAGACATTAAAATGTTTCTACTCCACTATGCTATTTGCTAAATATTGAATATAAATTTTAACTCAAACGGAATGCACTAATTTTTTAGTAAAAGTATTAAAAAACATTAATATCTTTGTGGATTATAGGGGATGGGGCATTAACCCCCCCTGGCATACCCCCTTTAAGGAAATGCGAGCCTTCACCGCGAAATTACTCTCAAAATAATTTGAATACATTTATAAATAATTATTTTTATTTTTATTTTATTTTGAAATTATTTTATTTTAATTTCCAACCCTTAATCCACCCCTGTGTAAAAGTAAAAAGTCTTATATGGCCTGAGTTCCCGAAAAGACTGTGTGAATGTGTATGTGAGTGTGAATGAGAAAAAAAAACGTGTTAAAAAAAAAATGATAAAAAATAAAAAAATAAAATTTTTTTTTCAATGACACCTACACTCCCCCTCACCCTTTCAACAGCTTATATACTCCCTCTACCCTTAGTGAAAATACCCTTAGACAAAATATTTAATTTCATATTCAAAAGAATCGTTTTTCGCAGTCAAATTATTTGTTTCTATCAATTTTTTTTTTTTCAACGATAAAATGCATAATAATTACCTTTAATAAGACACTCAAGGGGGTGTGCTGGTTGACGGTGAAGTCAGGGTGGGTTACACTATATTAGTTATTCACTTTGATTCACTTTAAACACAAAAAAGAAGGCAGCGCCTGCAGCCCGGCAACGCACTCGACTTGACTGAACGAGAGATTCATCTCTCTTATCTCTTTGTATAGGAATAAAAACAGATGAAAAAAATAATTCCCTTTTTATTAAAAGTAAAAAAATACCTTTTTCTCTAATCTAACTATATTTAGAGATGGAAAAGAATGTCAACAAGTGATTTGGAATATTCCAAGGCCTGTCTTAAATAATTAACCAACCCTTCACCCCCCCTAATCAAAGTAATAATCAACGCTATTTTTTGAATGTTTTCTATTTATTTGGCTTCGATTTAGCTAAAATAAATTTAAAAAATATTTTTTTAAATTTTTCACCTCCTTATCCAATCCTAATAAATAAAATAATTAACAATGCTATAATCGCCTTCCGC
>JAKCPI010008924.1:0-14264 GCA_023213315.1 Euborellia annulipes
AAATTTTACAGGTTTTATGTAAATACTGTATATTATGATTTTATAATAAAATTAAATATTTATTTATTTTTCAAAATTGTAAAATTTGATCAATTCCTGGAAAACGTGTGCGATACAGATGCACCGAAATAAATGGCTAAAGCCCTGGGGCCTCGATGAAGGGGTTAGGGTCCTGGCCTTCTGTCCCAAAGGGTCGCGAGTTCGCATCCCGTCTCATGCGACAATTTAGGAGGTTGAAAATTTATATTTAAGTTAGGTACCCCCCTAGGACGTAACATGAATACGCCCCCGGTATCCTTTACTTTTTTAATAAATCCAGTTAAAAAAAATGCTTTTTTCCTCCTCATTGGCAAGAAGGTCATTATGGAAAAAAAGAAAAAGAACGCTTTCCCGTTAATCGTTTTAACAATTAAAGAAATTCGCGAGTGTTAAATCTTAATTGTCCCAAATGGTCCATTTCTCTCTTTGAGAACTTTAATCATCAACGCTATTGTTTTTCTCTCTCAAAATGAAATGACGAAATCAATCAAATCTCTCTCTCTCTCTCTTTCTTACTCTCCATTGATTATTTCTTTGACATTTATTTATTATTTTTATTTTCTAAATGTTTCTTTTCTTCTTTTTCTGTAGTATTTAAATTAATTTTCTTTTCCAATTTTTTTTTTTTTTACTTACTCACTGAATTGAATTTCTCAAATCGAATCATTCAATTCTAATAGTGAAAACAAAAGTAAATAAAAATTTGAATAATAATAATAATACAAAAAGGATCTCTTTCTCTCTTTCTCAAGAGAAATAGCGACAGCTTTAGGCGCGCCACTTTTACGATGGCTGTAAAATCGATTTTAATTGTGCAAAACAGTGGCGAGATCCTCAAACCCCACCCTCATTCACGAAATGGTCGCCCTTTACCCCGATATACTAAACCAAGTCATAATGTATTATACCGTAATTAATTTA
Organism: Euborellia annulipes; assembly: GCA_023213315.1. Taxonomy (NCBI): domain Eukaryota; kingdom Metazoa; phylum Arthropoda; class Insecta; order Dermaptera; family Anisolabididae; genus Euborellia; species Euborellia annulipes. The sequence goes on from JAKCPI010008924.1 coordinate 961, forward strand.
TTGTATTAAAATAACATCCTTAATTAAAACAGTTGATTATTAAGACTTGTGACCCTACTAACTAGCAAAATTTCTGTTTATGCAGATATTTATAAACAAAGTTTATGAATTTAGTGATAATTTGTTTAAATAGTCGGCGCCATAAGTGCCTGCTGTGCTCGAGACTGGAGCCAAGAGCTTAGTGTATCAAACCAACATTTTTAAAATAATAGCTATATTGCCTGGTGAGAATCATAGTGGCGAAAGGCCGAAATTCAACAATCAGGCGTTTGAAAGTTTTATAAACAAATACATTTAAATAACCGGGCAACAAATGAATAGGCTAGAATCAATAACAAAGAATGGAAATATATTTTCGCCAATTTGACACTCAAAATAGAATACGTTTTAGCAACATTTGCTAGGCTTAACTCAAAAATTGAATTTTTGGACTTTTCGTCACTATGATTCTCAGAAGGCGATATACGTATATATTTTAAAAAGCGTCTAAAAAATAATAGATTTTTAAATTTTCATCAAAATTGTCAGAGTGAATTTTGAGAATATAAAACACAAAAACATACGGACCATTTTGCTCTTAGAGACTCTCGAAACGTGTATTCCCATCAATATATCGACATCGAATTTTTGACAAAATCATAATAGATAAGAGAAAGTATAAAGTGTTCTAATTTGTTAAGTTACAAGTGGCAAAGCCTTCGGCGGGCTTTCCCGCTTGCCAGAAGGCTACCTTCGGTTGCAATTGCATAAAATTTATACTTGCTCACTCTTTGACAATTTTAAATTTCCCTCTCTGACTTAAAGTTTTAAATTTTCCCCACTGACTCCACTTCCTATGTCTCTGGCCAATCAGCGAGAGGTAAACAGGCACATAAAACGGAGTCAATGGCTAGCGCTTTATATATAAGGGGCAAAGTTATTTTAAATACAACACTTCCGACGACTATGCATTTCGGTTTCCTAAGCCCAAGGCTCAACTCTCGAGCACATCAGGCACTTGTGACTCCTGTACCATTTTTGATAGTTTGTAATTGTAATTTTTTTGTAAGGTTTTATGTGATTCTTGAATCATCCGCTGAATTTATTTATATGCCTGCTAAATTCTCAAAAAAAAAAAAGCGAAAAATTTATAATATTATCACAACTTTGCCTTTTATAAAAAATGAAATTTCATTTTCTTTATTTGGCACCTTTTCACGGTTTAGCTTATTTTGCAGGCTTAAACAAATTTAATTCTTAATTTTTTTTTATTTCCTCCTTAATACAATATACAATTTTCAGTCCTTAATACATACGTATCAAATATTTCAAAATAAACTAACTTAGAAGTTAATAATTGTTTTAAAACTTGATAGGTTTATTCTTAAAAAGAAAAAAAAAAAGAAAAATTGATTTAAAACAAAAGTTTCTAAGATTTGATTCGCTATCTCTCTCTTGTTATTTAGAAACACAGGTTATAATTAGTTTGAAATCGAAACTGTTTACAACAACAATAATATCTCTCCCTCTTATTTTAGTTTATAGAAGGAACCCTGTGATTTATTCGAACCAAGAAGAGATCCATCTGCCTGTCCATCTGTTTCTATACATTGTTACCTTGTTAGTTTAGTAGACATTTGGATTTGACACTGATCGAATTGCAACTGTAACATGGACACGCACATATTGCACGCATGCATGCATGCATGCATTTAACATCTTTCTCCATCTCAGTAATACCACCGATTAACAAACAACAGATGGCTAACAACAAACCTATAATCAATTGCATTCGATTTATCAAAAAATAGATATGAATAAAAAACTAATTTATTTCTCTTTTTGTTTCAGGTAAGCAGCGTTTTTGAAAATTGTCTTTCATTCTGTAAGGTAAAATTCAACATTTTTATAACTAGGCCTCGGATTTTGCATATAATGCATGTTTTTTTTTCTTAATCGCTATCCTTCAATTTTTTTTTTATCTGGTAGTTTTTGGGTATCAGGACCCACCCAGAGAAATCTTATTTTGTATTTAAATGCATATTTTGGAGTTTAAGTGCATATTTTGCATATTTGTATGATTTTTATTCATCGTTTGTTGACAAATCAGAAAAATTATGTAAGAAAATTTTAGAGAGAATAGGCCAGAGGTTTCAAACCTTTTTTTGTCCTCCCACCGCCACCCTCTCTAATTGTCAAACATATCGAGAACATTTAAGGAAATAATCTCTATATATACTTAAATGAAAATAATATTTTTCATGAAAATTATTATATTAATAAAAAAATAAATACAGTAGGCTAGTTAGTATCTTGCTAATCCGACCTAAACGGGACCGGCCCTATGCCGGATTCTCAAAATGCCGGTTTACCCGAAACATTTAATAAACTTATAATACAAAATTTATTCATAAAAATCTGAAAAGACACTTTGTTTTCTTAAATTATCCTTTTTTGCTGCATTATCCCGAAGAAGTGGCTTTTCAACACACCGGATTAGCCGGTATGCCGGAGTATCGAAGTCAGGATTAGCAAGACTCTACTGTATTAAATTTCTTTTAAAAGCCAAGAGCTTGATGCGCCTGGGGGGGGGGGCGAGCTCCCCCTTCGCCCCCACCTGGATACGCTACTGTTTAAAATGCTCATTTTAAATGCATATTTACTTTTAAAATGCATATTTTTGTGCATATTTCGGCTTTTTTAAATGGATATTTTGTGGTTTTTTAGTATATATCGATCCGAGACCTATTTATAACAGCTCATCTTTTCACTTATCTTTTGAAAAATAATAAATTTTAAGATTAGATCATGTGATTTCTTTAATTTAAATAATTTATACTGAAACTTTTTTTGATATTGGTAGATGTTTTATGCGCTAGAACAAAAACTATTTTAATTAATTCCTAATCCTTTTTTTTTTTCGTTTCTGAAATGAGTGGGGGAATGTCTGGGCTCTCGTGCCTTTTTTTTCTTCAGGTAGGGAGATTCGAAGGGCTTCTCGTGTCTTTTTTGGAAGCCAATTGAAGGAGGCTCTTGTCCGATCCAATGCTCTCATGTCAGAGAGAGAGAGTGGGATGTTGAGCTCCTTCCTCAGCCATTAGCAAGAGTGCATTGCAAGATGAGGCTTACTTGTCCTTTTTTCTCCCCTCCGCCCTTTCCATTCCTGTTTCTCTCATAAACAGCATGAGATGAGTATCATTAACAAAAATACAAATTCCCATTCATAATATTGGATTAAAGTGAAATGGGAATAAATTTTTTTTTTGTTTATTCCTGGCTGCCATCCTATTTTATTATACGAGTTTAAGTCTTATAAAAAATTACTAGAGAATTTTTCATAAAATACCCTCTAAAATATGGACTTTTTAACTGTTTTTTAAGTTTTTCAAGAATTGTTAGAGATAAAATATCCTTTATTATTATTTCCTCGTTACTTTCAAAGAATTTCCATTTAATGGCTCCACTCCTTTTATTATTCATATCATTTGATTCAGTTAAATTTCTCTAAATAATAGAGAGGCTTTTTTTGCTAATATTTTCCTGACCAGACATGCATACCTCAGCTGCCTGCACCTCCTACTCATTCTTCCTTTTCGAGTGTTAGGTGTATGACCGGTCAAATTGTACGGGGCTATTATTAACATTGATTTTTTTTAAGATGATGCTATTTGTTTTTTTTTTTCTTAAAATTTTAACTTGCAATTATTTTCAACAAAAATGAGACATTCGTCTTTTGATAAATAAATAACTTATTTAATTAAAATATTTTTTATATTTAAGTAGCCTATTTATTTACCAAGAACAACTTGAAAATCTCGATAAAAGCTAGAGCAAACTTAAAAATGTTTTAACCTCATTCTTCGTTAATATTTAATTGTTTTGTTAATTGTATATTCACGCGGACCCTCCGATGTAAGTGCCAGAATAAATAAATAAAATCTAGGTGAAATGTGCTCTAAACAATGCGTCAAGTTGTGTAAAATATTAATTTGATAATCTCTCAAAATTTCATAGACCTATAAATGATTTATTTGAATTCACCCTGGTCCTTAGCAGAGAGGTAGAAATTTCCCTTCTTGTTCTAACGGAGGTTCCTTTTCCGTTCTTTATTGGCTATCATTTTTAAAAATTTGTTTAAAGCCTTTTCGGACATTTAGACATTTATTTCATTTGATTAGTAGCAAATTCATTTGAAATAATTTTTTTCTCTTCGGTAGAGAAACGAACCCCTTTCTGACCCCTAGCACAATTAAAACTTTGCTTCTGAACTGGCAATCAATTAATTTGAAAATGTCTAATGGCAACTAATGCCGAAAAAGATCCTATTAAGTACCGAAATTTTTTATTTTCTCGATTTTATTATAAAATATAATATTATTAATAATAGAATTTAATAATTTAATTATTATTAATAATTGAATTTAATCCAAATATTGATTGTCGCTTGAAATTCTCTCCTTTAATTTTCATATTATAATCATTAATGATTGTGGTTTTGGCCGTTGATGATGTTGATTTTTAATATGTTGACAACAAATTTATGTAATTTCAAATTACACAGAATAACTTTTACAGATTTCATCATTAACATTTAATTTTTTTTTTTTAAAATAATATACTAAATCGTTATAAATTGAATCAAAGCCCTATATTAATCGGGTATTTTCATTAATTTAACAAAAACCACTCTATTTAATTATTATTATGAGCGTTGATTAAATATCAACCAGAGAAGGGGGCGATTTTTTATTTATTTCATTTATTAATTATTTTTTTTTTTTTTTCCCCCCACACATTCAGCACTGTTGCTATTTTGGAATGTAAAAAAAAAAAAAAAACGTTCTTTAAAGTGAATGAAAAAATGACTTCTTTATATTAAAATAATTTATTTGTATTAAATCATTTGGGTTGAGATGATTATTATTTCCTCTCAATAAATAAAGATCGATTGATGATGTCCTTATAGCCAGCCCTTCAGCGGCCGATAATTAATGAACTCGGTTCAAAAACGTATTTTATAATTTTACTATCCTTCATTTGATGTTTATAATTTAAATATTTCATTATTATAATCTGGTGATTCTTTGATACAGGGAAGTGTCAGAAACTTAGATTTTCCACTCTCTTCTATACACAACTTAAAAGTTAAAAATGTCATTTTTATATTCTTCAAATGAGGATATGGAGAAAATTAAAAGCGTCCTGTTTATAAAATATCTTTTTTTTCAGAATTATAGGCCAAATCGCGTATTTGTCAACAATTACATTTAGAGCTAATTATTTTCAAATTTAATATAGCCTACTGATAATATCTTATTTCACCAAATAATTGGGTTCGTCGAAAGCAAAATTGCTTCATTTCTTATTAATAGGTAGTACAATTTTTTGTTAAATAATTCTGTTTTTATTTTTCACCCTCCGGAAGAATTAAGAAAAAAAAACATTTTAACTAAATAGCTTACCTTGAGATAGAAACCCTCTCATTCTTTACCTCAGAGCTACAGGATTTCCTTCTTCCGAAGGAAGAGATTCATATAAAGCGGGTGGAAATTTAACCCATCCAGTGAAAAAAAAATTATTTATAACTTTGATAAAAATCATCAAAATAACTCCCTCAAAATAAATAACATTTTGATATTAGTCAAATAAGAATTTACGGATTCTCTCTAAAAATTCCAACTCACTGATCTATCTAGAGAGGGACACAAACAGGAATTAAAAGAAAAACTATAATCAAATATGAGAGCAATTAACGAATATTTAAATTTTTATTGGCTTTTCAATATATCATTGAAATCTTTGCACTGCCATTCTCCTCTTACTAAAATTAAGACAAAAAATCCTCATTTTTGATGGATAGAAGAGACCAACGCCTGTTTATCCCCCATATACACTATTTATTTGCAAATATTTCGAGTTGCAAAACGCCACCCATCATCAATGCAGTAAATGGTTTTGGTGGTGATGTCGTCTATATTTTTACCTCTGTTCATATAAATATCTCAGCCAAAAACATCGGAGATGCAAAGGGGCGCCTCGCATTATTTTGCCCAGCGTCGAGGTGAAATCAAAAAAATGCGCCTCGCTTTTCTGATTTATATAAAAGCGAGGAAATATTTTCACTTAAATAAAACCCCTACAGAATTTTATTTGTTTCATATATCCTCGCTTTTATATAAATCAGAAAAGCGAGGCGCATTTTTTTGATTTCACCTCGACGCTGGGCAAAAATAATGCGAGGCGCCCCTTTTTGCATCTCCGATGTTTTTGGCTGAGATTTCACTTCTTTTTGTGAAATATTACATTTAAATTTTATTTAATAATTTTTGCTTATTAAATATTTAGTTATCCCATGAATAGATTTTTTAATATGCATACCAAACAGTAAAAAATAAATACATCGTTTGGCATCCATTCGAAACGATAAACATAGGATTTCACCAAATTTTATAAAATTTTAGGATTTTTATTTTTGTTATGTTGGTAGGATGTAAATACATCGTGTGGTATCTATTCGAAACGATAAACATAGGATTTCACCAAATTTTATAAAATTTTAGGATTTTTATTTTTGTTATGTTGGTAAGATGTTAATGCATCGTTTGGTATCCATTCGAAACGATAAACATAGGATTTCCTAAATTTTATAAAATTTTAGGATTTTTATTTTTGTTATGTTGCTAGGATGTAAATACATCGTTTGGGATCCATTCGAAACGATAAACATAGGATTTCACCAAATTTTATAAAATTTTAGGATTTTTATTTTTGTTATGTTGGTAAGATGTTAATGCATCGTTTGGTATCCATTCGAAACGATAAACATAGGATTTCCCTAAATTTTATAAAATTTTAGGATTTTTATTTTTGTTATGTTGCTAGGATGTAAATACATCGTTTGGCATCCATTCGAAACGATAAACATAGGATTTCCCTAAATTTTATAAAATTTTAGGATTTTTATTTTTGTTATGTTGGTAGGATGTAAATACATCGTTTGGTATCCATTCAAAACGATAAACATAGGATTTCACCAAATTTTATAAAATTTTAGGATTTTTATTTTTGTTATGTTGCTAGGATGTAAATACATCGTTTGGGATCCATTCGAAACGATAAACATAGGATTTCACCAAATTTTATAAAATTTTAGGATTTTTATTTTTGTTATGTTGGTAAGATGTTAATGCATCGTTTGGTATCCATTCGAAACGATAAACATAGGATTTCCCTAAATTTTATAAAATTTTAGGATTTTTATTTTTGTTATGTTGCTAGGATGTAAATACATCGTTTGGCATCCATTCGAAACGATAAACATAGGATTTCACCAAATTTTATAAAATTTTAGGTTTTTTATTTTTGTTATGTTGGTAGGATGTAAATACATCGTTTGGTATCCATTCGAAACGATAAACATAGGATTTCACCAAATTTTATAAAAAAAATTTTTATTTTTTTAGTTTTTTATTTTTGTTATGTTGGTAGCACTTCTTCTTATCACGTTAATCTATTGTATTTCTATCTGAAGGGATCCATCCTAAAATTTTTTATTCCATTAGGGATGAAAATTACTAATATTAATAGATATGTTCCTAGATGACGTCATCAGGGAGCAAAATAGTTAGAATTGTCTTTTCGCCACGTTAAAGATAGGACAAATTTGAAATTTTGAATACCTCTCAAAAAGTCACTTTTGATCCAAAATGAAATTTTATATCAAAGGTATCGGGTTTTTGATAGTACCTATTTGTATTTTAAATTTCATCCAAATCGGTCCAGCAGGGAAACCTGTAGCTTTGTCTAAAAATTTGAAAATTGAAGAAAAGAATGAAAAAAAAGAAAAAAAAGAAAAAAAAGAAAAAAAAAAAAAGGAAAAATAAGAGACTAACTTTTGACCTTCCGAAATCGGCAAAATCTCAACTTTGAGCCTCTGCCATTCTTTTTGGCACTGGAATTTTTTTTTGAATTTGTGCTCAAAATAATCCTTATTTATTCTAGTTTAATATAAAAAAAATTTGGTTCCGATATCTTAAAAACCTTTTTGAGATATTCGCCCAGAAAGAGAAAAGTTTCTCAAAAAAATTTTTTCACGTCCCTATCTTTTATTAAGGATTTAAAATCATTCTTGATAATATAGTCTAGGGACGACTCGTCCATCTAAATGCAATGGGCCATTGGCATCTATTGGAATGTCAACTAAATGGTAGTATTAAGAGTTTCTTTGCTTTCTTTTGCTTTTCACATGCTCGGCGACGAGTCGCTCCCGCGACTCTTGATTTACCATTTTCATATTAACAGCAAGAAAAAAGAAGAGGTTTCAGGAGCAGACGTGTAATTTTTTTTTTTTTCTTGCTGTTAATTTGCCTGTTTAAGAACACTAATATGAAAATGGCAAATATTTATATGATCAGAGGCAAAAATATAGACGACATCCACCAACAAAATTATTTTCTACATTGATAATGGGTGGCGTTTTGCTACCCGAAATATTTGCAAATAAATAGTGGTGGATAAATAGGCGCTGGCTGGTATTTTCTCCAATTTATCAATTTCAACATCCAGCCCAAACAACCTACAATCCTCAATTAAATTAAAGTATCCAAATGGCTTAAATAAAATCGGACTGCCTGGGGTTCGAAGCCGCGACCTTCGGTATAGAAGCTAGGCACGCTACCAACTACAAAAAAATCCGAGGGCTCTCAAATGTATATGCTTATCTTATATACATATTTTATATTCTATATAATTTTGTATATATTTTTCTATAACATCTTTTGATAGAGGCTATTCTGTTTGGCTGAAATCCTCTCTTTCTACGTATTTAAAATATTTTATTTGTATTACCTTTTTCATAGAATTTATTTTGGCTTTCAAACATGCGTATTTAAATCTTGCATTGCCTTATATTGGACGGAATACATTTATTTATTTTTCGAAATATATCAGTTTGAAAATTGACTTTTTACCCTGGTAGGAATACACAATTGGGCCAAGCCTCGGACCAGGCTTGGACCAATCGTTGCCGAGCATTGGGCGAGGCTTGGGGCAAGCGCTTGTCGAACCATTGGGCTAGGCTTGGTCCAAGCCTTGGAATGATAACAATGTACCCAGCCATGGGAATCAAAAAAACCAAGGTTGGCCCAAGCCTCGAGAATCAAAAAAACCAAGGTTGGCCCAAGCCTTGGAAAACAAAAAAATGGATGGTCGATCCAAGCCTCGAGGAAAAAAAAGTTGTTTCTCGAGGGATTTGAACTCGAGCTTTTTGGTTTTGTTCTTCATTTGTTCACTGCCTTTACGCTCTCGTACACAGTTGTTATATTGATATGACTCTCTTTTTAAGCTATTTGATTTGCCTTTTATTTTAGCTAAATAAACTTTATCAAACAATCACCAGATTTAAAATATATATTACTGTTTTTTTCAATTAATAGCACTTGATTTAATTTAATTTTTTTTTTTTTTAATTACATGATGGGTCAATTAAGCATTGGGCCAAGCCTGGTCCGAGGCTTGGCCCAATGGTCACTACCCAAGGCTCGGTTTAATAATATAATACCATTGGGCCAAGCCTCGGTCCAGGCTTGGTCCATTCGTCTTCCCAAGGCTCGGTTTAATAATTTAATACTATTGGGCCAAGCCTCGGTCCAGGCTTGGTCCATTCGTCTTCCCAAGGCTCGGTTTAATACTATTGGGCCAAGCCTGGTCCGAGGCTTGATCCAAGGCTTGGCCCAATGGTATTATATTATTAAACCGAGCCTTGGGTAGTGATCATTGGGCCAAGCCTCGGACCAGGCTGGTCCAATCGTCTTCCCAAGGCTCGGTTTAATAATATAATACCATTGGGCCAAGCCTTGGATCAAGCCTCGGACCAGGCTTGGTCCAATAGTATTAAACCGAGCCTTGGGAAGACAAATGGACCAAGCCTCGGACCAGGCTTGGCCCAATGGTCACTACTCAAGGCTCGGCAAATGACAACTGGCCCAAGGTTCGGCCAATTGTCAGCATTGGCAATTCCTACCAGGGTAGTGACCCTTCAACTAAAAGTTCTTTATTATTTTTTACTACATATTTTTATATCAAATTGCCCCTCTGAAGGTGAATTAAAGTCCTTTTTATCTTCTTTAAAATAAATAAATAACATGTTCAAGGAAGTGATACTATTTATTTATTTTTTTTGATATCCTCATGAAAGTTGCACCTTTCCCTCTCACTCGTATAGATATACCTACTATCCGTGAATTATCTTTCGAATTCACTACTTTCTTTTACATTTAATCATCGTCTATAAAATGATTTTATATGTAACCATTTTGAAATAAACCTCTCTTCTTTAAAAAATTATTACAGAAATAAAAAAAAAAGCCTTGCGTAAATAATAGATTTAAGGGAGAGGCGAAAGAACGAAAGCATTAGGCTACGGTTCCTCTCATGAATCTTGATACAGATGTATATATATGTGGTATTACTAACCATAACAAACACCTTCTTGAATTTATAATAAAATATTTATACCTTCTTCGGCATCCTTTTGCTTACTTTCTCGATAGATAGAATAAATAAAATTTAATAGTCTTTCTAATATAATCCAATCACTATTTTATCTCTTCAGCTCAAAAATATATATATTTTTATTTTTGTGGATAAGAGAAGAGGCAGCTTTTATTTTAGCATTGGTTGGTTATTTATTAGTTGCTTGACCCAGCTCTAGAGCAAAAATATTTTTCTTTAAAGATATAGTAGATAAATGATTTTCGATTTAGAAAAGTGCAGGTTTGGCCAAAATAAACCTTTCGGTCTCGGAAATTTTGTATTTTATATTATTTTAGAATCAAAAGTTATAATACGTATAATATTTAAAGTTGACTCTCGTTGAAACATTTTGTAAATTAAAATATATAAATAAAAACACTCGGTTCTTTGTTTCAAATTATTTAATGATTATAAATCTACACTTAATACGTATTATACTGTCGTGAATAGCTGAGTAATCTTGCTGGGAGATCTTGTATACTAAGGAATAAAGAAAAGAGCGAGTCCAGCTAGATTTATTTCGGCACTTCAAACCAACATTTCAGTCAGAGATGCGACCATCCTCAGGGCTACATTAAATAACAAATAGGAACGTGTGAATATACGTTCAGAAATAATTTTGTTATAATAAAAATATGATAAAACCAAAAAAACGTTACATATAAGGTATATAGCTCAGTTATTTCGACAGTTCAGTTGAGAAATTTCGCATATTAGTACTAAGTGTTGATTTATAATCGATAAATTCATTCCCCCCCTTCCCCCGCGCCCGAGAGGTTAAAGATAGTGATAAATGTCAATATTGATAATTTTAAAGCTGGGTTCGGATCCCAATGAATATTTATTTAAATAAATTTGAATACCAGTTGGTATAAATAAATATGTCTAGATCATATCTATAGTATTATTAAAACATAATTAAAGTCTATATGGCCTCAGATGCCGAAGACTTTTTTTTTGCCTGTTTAGCCACAAACAATTGGGCCAAAACGTCTATAAAATTCGTATTTCTCAAATTAATATAAACAATACAAAATTAATACAATATAAAGATAAAGACGAAAGCAAAATTAATACAATAAAAATGCAAAACCAAAGCAAAATTAATACAAAATGAAAGCAAAACCAAAACAATATAAATACAATAATAAAGCAATATGAAAAGAATATAAATACAATATTAAGGCAAAACTAGAATCTATAAAAACCATAAATGTAAAGAAAATTTTATCTGTGAATTGTTGATGAATTTCATGAGTGGCTTGAAGATTTGAAGGTCTGTACATTTTAATATGTTCCTGAGAGTCGGGGGATCTCGGAAATTAAAAAAATATCATTAAATAATTTGAAACAAATAACCGAGTGTTTTTATTTGTATATTTTAATTTATTTTATTCTAAAATTCTTTTTCTTTATTTACTTTTGTGGTTGAATAACCTCATTTTCATCTCTTTTATTCTACGTCTGTTTTTTAACTATTTTATTAACAGATGTTAATAAAATTAAGAAGTCTTCTGATTTAATCAGGCCCTTTTCATGTTTTAATTTTTTTTTTCCTCAAAGCATATGCAGCCGATGACTCAGTGACCTTCATCAAGTTCTTTTTATACCCCCTTCCGGAGAGAAGGTGGCAACCAATGTCGGCCAACCAGATTGGTTTAAATTACATAAGATGAAAAAAAAAAAATTTCCTTATTAATCTAAATGAGAAAAAAAAATTATAAGAAAACTTTTGAAATCATTTATAAAAAAAAAAAAAACTTTAGTGATTAAAAAATGAAAATTTAAAAATTCTTATTTAATTACTTTTATTTTTTTTTCAATTTCCAAAAGAACTAATTGGTTCTTTTTTTTTTTTTTTAATCGTTGTGGTTTGTGGTATTAACCGCAACAGTCTGATATTGTTCTTCTTCTATAAATATGCTTCTTAACGCTTTACTGGGCAGTATCCCATGAGATCGAGGGAACCAATGCCTGCATGTAAAATAATACTGTCATGTTATTCGTAAAAACATTTTGCATGTCTATCAGAGGTATTGTTTGTGTTGATTAATCCTATTTCTCGTTGTGTGTTAAATGTTTAAATGCTGATTTTATTGAATGTACATATAAGTTATGTTTAATTTTATCCAGTATTTGTTTACATTTGGATTGATGGGTGTTGTATACTAATTGAGTATGTCTATCTCTCTCTCTCTCTCTCTAATCATAGGCTTACTTGTAGCCTTACAGGGACAGACATTGTGGCTAGTCATTTTTAGAATTATGCGTATTTTAGGTGTGTGTTCCTTGTTTTTTTTTTTTTTTTTTTTTTTTTTTCTATAAAGTAATAATTATTTATACACAAAATTTTCCAATAATCCATGTTTAAATCTCAATGCTTGAAGTTAATATTATTACTTTTTTAATCCCATCGGCTTCTTGAGTAGATAATTCGGGTTCAAATCCAGTAGCAATATTAGTATTTTATTATTCTGATTTTAAAAAAGTACAATTTTTTACTTTCTCTTATTTATATTCTAGCACCAAAGGACGTTGAGATATATATGGGGGAGAGGGGGGACATTGGGACACGAAAGGCACATTGGGACATTCGAATTTTAGCTCTACTAAATATGCCCATTTTACTTTCTCTTACCTATGTATATATGTAATATATATATAGAAAGAAATATTGGTTTCATGTCAAAAATTCGATGTCGAGATTTTGATGGATCTTCACGTTTTGAGGTCCCCTGAATCCAAAAAAGTGGTTTTCGCGACATGGTCTGTCTGTGGGTGGGTGGGTGTGT
>JAKCPI010008929.1:0-19164 GCA_023213315.1 Euborellia annulipes
CGTTGGCTCCGAATCAGTTTTATTAAAGGGAAATTTAGGCTTGCTTCTTGCCCGTAATTTTCTCATGGCCTTCAAAACCCAGAGGCCGGGCAGGGCGAATACTCATATTTTAAACTTGATTCATTGTATTTTCATTTAGGCAAAAATAATATGGGCTTTAAAATTAAGAGAAAAACTACTGATCACGTATCGAGACGCCGCCCGCCAGGGCCAAGTTGAGACAGGCGGCGAAGCCGCGCCTTTCTCAACTTGTATTATATATATCGCGTATGTGAGCTGCGAAACGGAAATTTACATAATTAAATATTTATTAATTCATATATCCGAAAAAATAAGGGTGTGCGGCCGGGAGTCGAACCACGGATACAAATTGGATTATCCGTGGTTCGACTTCCGGCACACTCTTACTCGGATATATGAATTAATAAATATTTAATTATATAAAAATAATTTTATTATTGAAATAGGTCTTCTTTTAAAAAGCTAATAAAATAAATTTATTTTTGGTTTTTATTATTAATTTATATTAATTTAAAGTTTCATTCCTTGCCATGTCCACGGAGCCCCAATAGTTTGGACAATTAGTAAGTAGGCCTACATACATTTGAGGATTTAAAAATTTTTTGTCTAATCCGGCCCACAGTCCTTTAAAGGTTACACATACCTGATTTAAACGGACTATTAGGATTTATTATGTAAATATTTTATTTAAAAAAAAATTAAAAGATAAAGTCCACATCCCTTGTCTTTTAAGATTCATCTATATTTATCTTGATAATTACTATAATTTTTAATTGAATTAAGGAATGTCTAATAAACGCGATTTCGTAAACCATCTGGTATTTTTAAGTTTTTTTTTTAAGACTTATGTAAAAGCGAAAGCATGTAAGCGCGTTTCATTAAAAAGCTTACAAATATTTATATAAAATAATAAATTCACGTTTATGTATCTCACTATTTAAATTTATACATGTGCGTTGATTAAATTTTTTTTTTCTGAGAACTACTCGTTAATTGTACTTAAAAGGCCTTTTAAGAGAAAGCGAGAGAAATTTAATTTTGGTGAATTTTGTAGTATAATAGTAGAGAATATATGAAAATATTAGGATGGAAATTCCTTCCTTCCTTTTTGATTATAACTAAACAACAACATTTCTCTATTTTTAAAACATTATAATTAAAAAAAAAAACATGGAAGCAATTAGCAAGAAAAGAAATCAAGGTGCGTGTTTGATTTTTACGAGATTTTCTTCTTTATTTTTTCTCTCCCTTTTTTTTGTGGCTTTGCACCCTTCAGACGCCCTTTTTTTCTCCTTTTATTCTCAAGGACTTTTAAGAGGGAGAGGGAATCAATAAAAAACAAAACAAAAAAACACTCGAATTAAATAAAGGTTTGATTAATTTTTAAAGTTATTATTGCTTTTTTGTGTGCGTGTATGCGTGATTCGTATGTTATATGAGGAAGAGAATTTAAACTTGACTGAAAAAATTTCGAGATTAAATATCAGTAGCCTATACAGTTTAAAAAATTCCCAAAACAGGAAAGATTAGGTGAATTAGGATTTTTTTTTACTTTCTCTTACCTATGTATATATGTAATATATATATAGAGAGAAAGTATTGGATTCATGTCAAAAATTCGATGTCGAGCTTTGATGGATCTTCACGTTTTGAGGTCCCCTGAATCCAAAAAAGTGGGTTTTCGCGACATGGTCTGTCTCTGGTGTGCGTGTGTGTCTGTGTTCACTTTTGCTACGAAGGAATTGAGCTATGAGGCTGAAATTATATTTAAGTTAAACACCCCCCGGGACCGGAAAAATAAGTTTAATCAAAAATCGGCCAAAGATGTCAATACTTTACTGATGCACTTTTTCAGTTTTTTCATCTTTTCAAAATTCGCTCCAAAAAATTTTGATTAAAATTTCTAAAATCAATTATTTTTTAGATGCTCTTTTTTCAAATGTATATTCTCGTTTTGCTCCTCAGAATTGTTTGAAGCACACTTTACTCTTGTGCTTCATAGGAAAGATAGAGAAATGGTTGCCATGGTAACAAAATATAAACATTTTCCATACTTATAAATTTTACATCTGAATTCAAATATTTCCTACTGCCGGGAACTAAATACATACGACACGAAATCTGGTGACTAGCACAGTGCACAACTTTCACAGTCGAAGGTAAGAGAAAGTTGTGTGCTGTGCGCCAGTCACACCAGATTTTTTTTTTTTTGAATGGGTGCATAAGGTCCGAAGACCTATAATGACCAATAGTCACATGCAGCCAGGAAGAAAATAAAAACAAAAAAAGGAGAAGCATAAGCATTGGGCGATGAAAGTATCAATAATAAGCTTATTGTATTAAATAGAATTTAATGGGTATCTAAACAATTTAGACCCCAATGCATTGAGCGTTATAGATAGTTTTGGTTAATGATCGATTTTTTGACGGATGTTAGGTCAGGTTTTTGTAAAAAATTAAATTATTTTTAGAGATATTAGTTTATTTTTCAATGGTTTACGATTTTGGCCATTTTCAATCTTTTCGGCTTATAGCCTTCTTCAGAACCTCTTCGGATCATCATTATGGTACATATATTGCTAGCCAATTTATAAACGCAGATTGTTTCATTAAGTAACATAGGCCTACAATATTTCCTTATTTGGGTTTTTTAATTAAATTTGATACGTTTTTTTAAATTTTAATGTTGAATTTTCAGATTTAATAAATATTAGATATTATATAGGAATTTTTTTGAAAACATCCTTTTTTTCGAAACAACATAAGTCACAATTTGAGAACAGAAATTTTTTTTTTATTAATATTAAATTAATTATACTAGCAATTAATTACTTTAATATTAATTAAAGACAAGCACAGAAAAATAACTTTCAATTACCAAAAGGTAAGAGAAAGTTGTGTGCTGTGCGATCAATCAAACCAGATTTTTAATTAAATTTTTAAAATTTTTTCATATATACAATGTATACATATCAAATTTGAATAGCATAAATGGACCATGTTACGCATTGGTGTGTCAAGCGCCAGCTACGGAGTTTTGGAAAATTAACATTAAAGTTTTTTCCTTCTTTGACTCAGACGAGATTTTTATCAAATTGAAGTGACTTTTGTGCAGCTTCTTCACCTAAGACGGATGGTCGGTCAAAAAAATTATAAAAACGTTGTTTCTAAACTAAATTTAAAAATAGAAACAACGTTTTTATAATTTTTTTGACCGACCATCCGTCTTAGGTGCACTGTTAAAAATTTTGGAGCCAGATTCATACACATGTATAGGAAGTCTGTTACATAAACTGTTTATGAATATTCATTTTGGGTATATGAGAAGAGTTCATAGTCCAAAAATGAATTTTCACAAACCCAGATATTTTTGAAATTTTTCATATTCGGGTATATGAAAAAATTCATTTTTCGGGTATATGAATAAATTCATTTTTTGGTATATGAAATTTAAATTACGGGTATATGAATAAATTCATTTTTGGTATATGAAATTTAAATTACGGGTTTATGAGAAATAATATACTTTTTTTGTGAAAAATGAAAGTAGGAGAACTTTACTTATAGACCACATATTTGTATTAAATATTTATTAAAAATATATAAATACTGTACAAATATATATATTTTTAATAAATATTTAATACAAATATATGGTCTATAATTAAAAATTCTCCTAATAATAATATTTCAAACCACAAAAGCTTTAATAAACAAAAATTAAAGTCCTTACGAGTTTATACTTTTGAGGGAAAGTGAGTGGTCTAGGTGAAATAATAGTTTTTTTTATTTATTTTATTTTTTATTTATTAAAAAAAAATTATATTATATTAAAATATACAATTTTACTAAATAATAAAACAAATTAAAGTATTAAAATAATAAATTTGTATCAAAAAATAAATTTTTATACATTTCCAAGTAAATTAAACACAAATACAAATCATTTTAATAATTTAATACAAAAAATATGTCGATTTTCATCTTCTTTAAGAAGTAATAAAGAGTTACATTTCATTTGCAGTATGATTGGAGTTTATTCCCTGGTTGGAGACTAACCTCACCTGAAAATGACAAACAATAATTGATTTGAAATTGAGAAAAAAAAATTTCAATGAAAAAATTCAAATTCAATACTTACGATTTTGTTAGTAAAATGTTCCTATTTCAATATATTGATTAAATATTTATATTTCATTTTAAATAATAATACACGTTCAATTATCTATGCGTTAAATCAGCTACTTCAAAACAGAATTTGGTGCCAACCTGGTGCCAACCTAACCAATTTCTTGTATATTTTAAAATTAATTATTTTGGTGAAATTGTTAATTTTAATTTTAATTTCTATAGCTATTTAGTTGAATTACTTTATAAAAATTATTTAATTAGTATGACTTCATAAATATTTAAATAGTTTAGAATGTGCGATTTTCAAACCAGAATTTAATCAATATAGATTTTGGAAATGAATTTTAAAAGAATAATTTCAAGTTTCCTTAAAATAACTATAAAATAATATTAATAAAAATTCCTTGAGGTAGTCGAGTTATTTGAGAACGTTTAGACCAGTGATTCTCAACTTGTCGCGGTACACTTTTAACGATTTCAAAAATTTGGCGGCACACAAAGAAAAAAGATAAGTTTAAAAGTTGGTAATTTGTTCATAAACTTTTATATTAATTTTAATTCACATTCCGGGTGTATTAAAATTAAACTACGAAAGTATGCGAAAAAAGAAGGAGAAATTCATATTTTTTTTAAAGCGTATACTTGTATATTAATTTTTAACTCATATCCTAGGTCTTATTAAAATTAAACCACCAAAGTTTATGAGATATGAATGAAAATTCATATTTTTTTTTACAGTGTGAAGAAGCTCATTCAATTTGTTAGTTTTTTGTTTTGATTGGATTCATAAAAAAATACTATTAATTATAGCATTTGAAACAATATTCCGTGCTTAAATCAATTTTTTAAATTTTTGGCGCTTGACACACTAATGCATAATATGGTCCAAATATACTAATGAAAATTTTTAAGAATCCACAAGTCAACAATCACACTGTGAATCCATTCTGGCTATGTTTAGTTTAGGAGATCTCCAAAAATAAACGATATCTCCAAAATTTGATTCAATATTCACCAAATTTTAATACTCCAATGAGATATTTTTTTTATAAATTTAACAACTCTTGGTTGTAATGGGTGTAGAAAAATAAACAAAACTTAGAAAAACATAAAAAGATTTGTTGAAATCAAGAAAAGGCAGGTTTTGAGAACTTTTCCCTCAATTTAGACCTATAGTGATAAAAATAAAAAGTTTAGAACAATAATAATAATAAGTTTAATCAAGAAAAAAAAATCTTATTGTAATTCTGAAAATGTTCCTCAATAGAAGAGGAAGAATTTAAATTGAGTTAGAAAAAAAAGCTTTCATTTTTTTTTTTTTTTTTTTTTTTGAAAAGTTTTAAGACTACAAATTGATTCTTTTTTTTTTTACAAACTTTTTGATTTGATGTCTAAACTATATAGAAAAAAAAAAAAGGTAGAACCTGCTTCTAATCTCAGGAGGGCTTAGGTGTATTCATTATTCACAGCCAGTATAGAAATTGTCTAATTTCTTTATACGTATCTCGAAATAAAGTACGTTCTTTTTTTTGTCATGTTAGTTAGTCTATTATAAAACAAAATTGGATTGTTAGCAAATTAGCATACATGTTTATAAAAGCTCCATCAAGAATAGGGATTTTTAATGTCTCTCTTTCCCTCTTCAAGATTGTCAAGTGAGAGATGATAAGTTAATTAGATTCAAATGAAGTCCTTTTTGACAGCTGTCACATTTCGACAGATGTTGCATTTATAAGCGCCGATTGGACATAGGGAAAGAAGGGACATCAACAACAACAACTACGTAAAATACTACGCCCTTTCTCTAGAGATTATATCTAGGATTAATAGGAATGGATTGACATTTATAGAATTATTGCATAAATTTAATAACTTGTCCCGTCCGTCTGTCACGCTCTGTTTGACCAACATCCCGCTGGAATTTTGAAACGAAATTATAGAGAACTTTATGGGCGAGGGTCCGCCGCGGAGGGCCCGAGCCACCCACCTGAGAGACGGCTCCAGGGGTCCATTTTTACAATTTGAAAAATTTGTTGTTACATGTTATTTACTCACATGAATTTTATGAGAGAGATTGTCAATTTGTTAAATTGATACTGGAGACCGTTGGCACTAGTTGAAACATATTTAAATAGGTAATATAAATTATACACAAGGTTATTGTTTCAATTCATTTTATTGATTTTATACGCATTTCGACACTATGTGTGTCAATTTGGTTTCTCAAATATATTTTTACCAAAGTGACAATCTCTCTCATAAATGTGAGTAAATAACATGTAACAACAAATTTTTCAAATTGTAAAAATGAAAAAATAAATATATTGCCCAAATTCACAGATATGCACTGATGATTGCCCCTCTGTATAGGAGTTGAAATATTTGCAAATAAATTGAAGTAGTGAGAGAGAAAACGGAAGCTGGTTTTTTACAACGCTTTTATTAACTTGCTTTCCTGTTTTTCCGACAAATTTGCAAATCGAAATTTCGACCACTTCTACTTAAGCTAGAGCTTTGAAATTTTATACACGTATGTAACTCCCGTGACAATGCAATATTTGATGTGTCTCATCTTTGTAGGTGAATTAATTACAAAAAGGCGGCCGATCAAAAAAAGTGGGGGGTAAAATAATATAATCAAAATTTCTCCTATTTATAATTAAGTTAGAGTTTTGAGCATTGGCAGAGGTGTTAAATAGATTTTACTCTAAAAAATGTGCTATTCAAAATTATTAAAAATTCAAAAAATTCAAAATGGCGGCCAATTAATCACATTTCCATTGCCCGGTCCGACAAAGTTAGCGATTGAAATTACGACCAGTTCTACTTAACCTAGAGCTTTGAATTTTATACACATATGTAACTCCCGTGACAATGCAATATTTGATATGTCTCATCTTTGTAGGTGAATTAATTACAAAATGGCGGCCGATTAAAAAAGTGGGGGGTAAAACTTTATAATCAAAATTTCTCCTATTTATAATTAATTTAGAGTTTCGAGCATTGGCAGAGGTGTTAAATAGACTTTACTCTACAAAATGTGCTATTCAAAATAATTAAAAATTAATTAAATTGAGATTAGCGGCCAATTAATCACATTTCCATTGTTCGGTCCGACAAAGTTAGCGATTGAAATTACGACCAGTTCTACTTAACCTAGAGCTTTGAAATTTTATACACGTATGTAACTCCCGTGACAATGCAATATTTGATGTGTCTCATCTTTGTAGGTGAATTAATTACAAAATGGCGGCCGATCAAAAAAAGTGGGGGTAAAATTTTATAATCAAAATTTCTCCTATTTATAATTAAGTTAGAGTTTTGAGCATTGGCAGAGGTGTTAAATAGACTTTACTCTACAAAATGTGCTATTCAAAATAATTAAAAATTAATTAAATTGAGATTAGCGGCCAATTAATCACATTTCCATTGTTCGGTCCGACAAAGTTAGCGATTGAAATTACGACCAGTTCTACTTAACCTAGAGCTTTGAAATTTTATACACATATGTAACTCCCGTGACAATGCAATATTTGATATGTCTCATCTTTGTAGGTGAATTAATTACAAAATGGCGGCCGATTAAAAAAAGTGGGGGGAAGTTTTATAATCAAAATTTCTCCTATTTATAATTAATTTAGAGTTTCGAGCATTGGCAGAGGTGTTAAATAGACTTTACTCTACAAAATGTGCTATTCAAAATAATTAAAAATTAATTAAATTGAGATTAGCGGCCAATTAATCACATTTCCATTGTTCGGTCCGACAAAGTTAGCGATTGAAATTACGACCAGTTCTACTTAACCTAGAGCTTTGAAATTTTATACACGTATGTAACTCCCGTGACAATGCAATATTTGATGTGTCTCATCTTTGTAGGTGAATTAATTACAAAATGGCGGCCGATCAAAAAAAGTGGGGGTAAAACTTTATAATCAAAATTTCTCCTATTTATAATTAATTTAGAGTTTTGAGCATTAGCAGAGGTGTTAAATAGACTTTACTCTACAAAATGTGCTATTCAAAATAATTAAAAATTAATTAAATTCAGATTAGCGGCCAATTAATCACATTTCCATTGTTTGGGCCGACAAAGTTGCGGATTGAAATTACGACCAGTTCTAGTTAACCTAGAGCTTTGAAATTTTATACACATATGTAACTCCCGTGACAATGCAATATTTGAATCGGCCGCCATTTTGTAGGTAATTCACCTACAAAGATGGAGCAATCAAATATTGCATTGTCACGGGAGTTACATATGTGTATAAAATTTCAAAGCTCTAGGTTAAGTAGAACTGGTCGTAATTTCAATCGCTAACTTTGTCGGCCCGAACAATGGAAATGTGATTAATTGGCCGCTAATCTGAATTTAATTAATTTTTAATTATTTTGAATAGCACATTTTGTAGAGTAAAGTCTATTTAACACCTCTGCTAATGCTCAAAACTCTAAATTAATTATAAATAGGAGAAATTTTGATTATAAAGTTTTACCCCCACTTTTTTTGATCGGCCGCCATTTTGTAATTAATTCACCTACAAAGATGAGACACATCAAATATTGCATTGTCACGGGAGTTACATACGTGTATAAAATTTCAAAGCTCTAGGTTAAGTAGAACTGGTCGTAATTTCAATCGCTAACTTTGTCGGACCGAACAATGGAAATGTGATTAATTGGCCGCTAATCTCAATTTAATTAATTTTTAATTATTTTGAATAGCACATTTTGTAGAGTAAAGTCTATTTAACACCTCTGCCAATGCTCGAAACTCTAACTTAATTATAAATAGGAGAAATTTTGATTATAAAGTTTTACCCCCACTTTTTTTGATCGGCCGCCATTTTGTAATTAATTCACCTACAAAGATGAGACATATCAAATATTGCATTGTCACGGGAGTTACATACGTGTATAAAATTTCAAAGCTCTAGGTTAAGTAGAACTGGTCGTAATTTCAATCGCTAACTTTGTCGGACCGAACAATGGAAATGTGATTAATTGGCCGCTAATCTCAATTTAATTAATTTTTAATTATTTTGAATAGCACATTTTGTAGAGTAAAGTCTATTTAACACCTCTGCCAATGCTCGAAACTCTAACTTAATTATAAATAGGAGAAATTTTGATTATAAAGTTTTACCCCCACTTTTTTTAATCGGCCGCCATTTTGTAATTAATTCACCTACAAAGATGAGACACATCAAATATTGCATTGTCACGGGAGTTACATACGTGTATAAAATTTCAAAGCTCTAGGTTAAGTAGAACTGGTCGTAATTTCAATCGCTAACTTTGTCGGACCGAACAATGGAAATGTGATTAATTGGCCGCTAATCTCAATTTAATTAATTTTTAATTATTTTGAATAGCACATTTTGTAGAGTAAAGTCTATTTAACACCTCTGCCAATGCTCGAAACTCTAACTTAATTATAAATAGGAGAAATTTTGATTATAAAGTTTTACCCCCACTTTTTTTAATCGGCCGCCATTTTGTAATTAATTCACCTACAAAGATGAGACATATCAAATATTGCATTGTCACGGGAGTTACATATGTGTATAAAATTTCAAAGCTCTAGGTTAAGTAGAACTAGTCGTAATTTCAATCGCTAACTTTGTCGGACCGAACAATGGAAATGTGATTAATTGGCCGCCATTTTGAATTTTTTGAATTTTTAATAATTTTGAATAGCACATTTTTTAGAGTAAAGTCTATTTAACACCTCTGCCAATGCTCAAAACTCTAACTTAATTATAAATAGGAGAAATTTTGATTATAATATTTTACCCCCACTTTTTTTGATCGGCCGCCATTTTGTAATTAATTCACCTACAAAGATGAGACACATCAAATATTGCATTGTCACGGGAGTTACATACGTGTATAAAATTTCAAAGCTCTAGCTTAAGTAGAAGTGGTCGAAATTTCGATTTGCAAATTTGTCGGAAAAACAGGAAAGCAAGTTAATAAAAGCGTTGTAAAAAACCAGCTTCCGTTTTCTCTCTCACTACTTCAATTTATTTGCAAATATTTCAACTCCTATACAGAGGGGCAATCATCAGTGCATATCTGTGAATTTGGGCAATATATTTATTTTTTCATTTTTTTACAATTTGAAAAATTTGTTGTTACATGTTATTTACTCACATTTATGAGAGAGATTGTCAATTTGGTAAAAATATATTTGAGAAACCAAATTGACACACATAGTGTCGAAATGCGTATAAAATCAATAAAATGAATTGAAACAATAACCTTGTGTATAATTTATATTACCTATTTAAATATGTTTCAACTAGTGCCAACGGTCTCCAGTATCAATTTAACAAATTGACAATCTCTCTCATAAAATTCATGTGAGTAAATAACATGTAACAACAAATTTTTCAAATTGTAAAAATGGACCCCTGGAGCCGTCTCAGGTGGGTGGCTCGGGCCCTCCTGCGGCGGACCCTCGCCCATAAAGTTCTCTATAATTTCGTTTCAAAATTCCAGCGGGATGTTGGTCAAACAGAGCGTGACAGACGGACGGACAAGTTATTAAATTTATGCAATAATTCTATAAATGTCAATCCATTCCTATTAATCCTAGATATAATCTCTAGAGAAAGGGCGTAGTATTTTACGTAGTTGTTGTTGTTGATGTCCCTTCTTTCCCTATGTCCAATCGGCGCTTATAAATGCAACATCTGTCGAAATGTGACAGCTGTCAAAAAGGACTTCATTTGAATCTAATTAACTTATCATCTCTCACTTGACAATCTTGAGAAGAGGGAAAGAGAGACATTAAAATCCCCTATTCTTGATGGAGCTTTTATAAACATGTATGCTAATTTGCTAACAATCCAATTTTGTTTTATAATAGACTAACTAACATGACAAAAAAAAGTAACGTACCTTTATTTCGAGATACGTATAAAGAAATTAGACAATTTCTATACTGGCTGTGAATAATGAATACACCTAAGCCCTCCTGAGATTAGAAGCAGGTTCTACCTTTTTTTTTTTTTCTATATAGTTTAGACATCAAATCAAAGAAGTTTGTAAAAAAAAAAAAGAATCAATTTGTAGTCCTTAAAACTTTTCAAAAAAAAAAAAAAAAAAATGAAAGTTTCTTTTTTTTTCTAACTCAATTTAAATTCTTCCTCTTCTATTGAGGAACATTTTCAGAATTACAATAAGATTTTTTTTTCTTGATTAAACTTTTTTATTATTATTATTGTTCTAAACTTTTTATTTTTATCACTATAGGTCTAAATTGAGGGAGAAAAGTTCTCAAAACCTGCCTTTTCTTGATTTCAACAAATCTTTTTATGTTTTTCTAAGTTTTGTTTATTTTTCTACACCCATTACAACCAAGAGTTGTTAAATTTTATAAAAAAAAAAAAAAAAAATATATCTCATTGGAGTATTAAAAATTTGGTGAATATTGAATCAAATTTTGGAGATACGTTTATTTTTGGAGATCTCTAAACTAAACATAGCCAGAATGGATTCACAGTGTGATTGTTGACTTGTGGATTCTTAAAAAATTTTCATTAGTATATTTGGACCATATTATGCATTAGTGTGTCAAGCGCCAAAAAATTTAAAATTGATTTAAGCACGGAATATTGTTTCAAATGCTATAATTAATAGTATTTTTTTATGAATCCAATCAAAACAAAAAACTAACAAATTGAATGAGCTTCTTCACACTGTGGAAAAAAAAAAAAAATATGAATTTTCATTCATATCTCATAAACTTTAATTAGTTTTAATTTTGCAATAGACCTAGGATATGAGTTAGTGTATACAAGTATACGCTTTAAAAAAAATATGAATTTTCTTTTTTTTTTATACTTTCGTAGTTTAATTTTAATACACCCAGAATGTGAATTAAAATTAATATAAAAATTTATTAACAAATTACCAACTTTTTAACTTATCTTTTCTTTTTGTGTTGCTTAAATTTTGAAATCGTTAAAAGTTGGTAATTTGTTCATAAACTTTGGTGGTTTAATTTTAATAGACCTAGGATATGAGTTAAAATTAATATACAAGTATACGCTTTAAAAAAAATAACTGAATTTTCCTTCTTTTTTCACATACTTTCGTAGTTTAATTTTAATACACCCAGAATGTGAATTAAAATTAATATAAAAGTTTATGAACAAATTACCAACTTTTAAACTTATCTTTTTCTTTGTGTGCCGCCAAATTTTTGAAATCGTTAAAAGTGTACCGCGACAAGTTGAGAATCACTGGTCTAAACGTTCTCAAATAACTCGACTACCTCAAGGAATTTTTATTAATATTATTTTATAATTATTTTAAGGAAACTTGAAATTATTCTTTTAAAATTCATTTCCAAAATCTATATTGATTAAATTCTGGTTTGAAAATCGCGCTCTAAACTATTTAAATATTTATGAAGTCATACTAATTAAATAGATTTTTATAAAGTAATTCAACTAAATAGCTATAGAAATTAAAATTAAAATTAACAATTTCACCAAAATAATTAATTTTAAAATATACAAGAAATTGGTTAGGGTTGGCACCAGGTTGGCACCAAATTCTGTTTTTGAAGTAGCTGATTTAACGCATAGATAATTGAACGTGTATTATTATCTAAAATGAAATATAAATATTTAATCAATATATTGAAATAGGAACATTTTACTAACAAAATCGTAAGTATTGAATTTGAATTTTTTTCATTGAAATTTTTTTTCTCAATTTCAAATCAATTATTGTTTGTCATTTTTCAGGTGAGGTTAGTCTCCAACCAGGGGAATAAACTCCAATCATACTGCAAATGAAATGTAACTCTTTATTACTTCTTAAAGAGAGATGAAAATCGACATATTTTTTTGTATTAAATTATTAAAATGATTTGTATTTGTGTTTAATTTACTTGGAAATGTATAAAAATTTATTTTTTGATACAAATTTATTATTTTAATACTTTAATTTGTTTTATTATTTAGTAAAATTGTATATTTTAATATAATATAATTTTTTTTTAATAAATAAAAAATAAAATAAATAAAAAAAAAACTATTATTTCACCTAGACCACTCACTTTCCCTCAAAAGTATAAACTCGTAAGGACTTTAATTTTTGTTTATTAAAGCTTTTGTGGTTTGAAACATTATTATTAGGAGAATTTTTAATTATAGACCATATATTTGTATTAAATATTTATTAAAAATATATATATTTGTACAGTATTTATATATTTTTAATAAATATTTAATACAAATATGTGGTCTATAATTAAAAGTTCTCCTACTTTCATTTTTCACAAAAAAGTATATTATTTCTCATAAACCCGTAATTTAAATTTCATATACCAAAAATGAATTTATTCATATACCCGTAATTTAAATTTCATATACCAAAAATGAATTTATTCATATACCCGAAAATGAATTTTTTCATATACCCGAATATGAAAAATTTCATATCTGGGTTTGTGAAAATTCATTTTTGGTATATGAACTTTCTCATATACCCAAAATGAATATTCATAAACAGTTTGTGTAACAGACTTCCTATACATGTGTGATGAATCTGGCTCGAAAATTTTCAACAGTGCACCTAAGACGGATGGTCGGTCAAAAGCCTTATAAAAACGTTGTTTCTATTTTAAATTTAGTTTAGAAACAACGTTTTTATAATTTTTTTGACCGCACCATCCGTCTTAGGTGAAGAAGCTGCAAAGTCACTTCAATTTGATAAAAATCTCGTCTGAGTCAGCATATGAAAAAAACTTTAATGTTAATTTTCTCAAAACTCCGTAGCTGGCGCTTGACACACCAATGCGTAACATGGTCCATTTATGCTATTCAAATTTGATATGTATACATTGTATATATGAAAAAAATTTTAAAAAATTTAATTAAAAATCTGGTTTGATTGATCGCACAGCACACACAACTTTCTCTTACCTTTGGTAATTGAAAGTTATTTTCTGTGCTTGTCTTTAATTAATATTAAAGTAATTAATTGCTAGTATTACTTACTTTAATATTAATAAAAAAAAAAAATTTCTGTTCTAAATTGTGACTTATGTTGTTTCGAAAAAAAAGGATGTTTTCAAAAAAAAAAAATTTATATAATATCTAATATTTATTAAATCTGAAAATTCAACATTAAAATTTAAAAAAACGTATAAAATTCTAATTAAAAAAACCCAAATAAGGAAATATTGTAGGCCTATGTTACTTAATGAAACAATCTGCGTTTATAAATTGGTTAGCAATATATGTACCATAATGATGATCCAAGAGGTTCTGAAGAAGGCTATAGGCCGAGAAGATTGAAAATGGCCAAAATCGTAAACCATTGAAAAATAAACTAATATCTCTAAAAATAATTTAATTTTTTACAAAAACCTGACCTAACATCCGTCAAAAAATCGATCGTGAAAATAAACTATCTATAACGCTCAATGCATTGGGGTCTAAATTGTTTAGATACCCATTAAATTCTATTTAATACAATAAGCTTATTATTGATACTTTCATCGCCCAATGCTTATGCTTCTCCTTTTTGTTTTTATTTTCTTCCTGGCTGCATGTGACTGTGGTCATTATAGGTCTTCGGACCTTATGCACCCATTCAAAAAAAAAATCTGGTGTGACTGGCGCGCAGCACACAACTTTCTCTTACCTTCGGTAATCGAAAGTTGTGCACTGTGCTGGTCACACCAGATTTTTTGTGTCGACATGTATTTAGTTCCCGGCAGTAGGGAAATATTTGAATTCAGATGTAAAATTTATAAGTATGGGAAAATATTTATATTTTGTTACCATGGCAACCATTTCTCCTATCTTTCCTATGAAGCACAAGAGTAAAGTGTGCTTCAAACAATTTTGAGGGCAAAACGAGAATATACATTTGAAAGAGCATCTAAAAAAATAATTGATTTTGAATTTTAATCAAAATTTTTGGAGCGAATTTTGAGAAAATCGAAAAAAAAACTGAAAAAGTGCATCAGTAAAGTACTAGTACTCTTTGGCCGATTTTGATTAAAAGCTTATTTTTCCGGTCCCGGGGGTGTTTAACTTAAATATAAAATTTCAGCCTCATAGCTCAATTCCTTCATGCTTAAAAGTGAACACAGACACACACACACAGAGACAGACCATGTCGCGAAAACCACTTTTTTGGATTCAGGGGACCTCAAAACGTGAAGATCCATCAAAAGCTCGACATCGAATTTTTGACATGAATCCAATACTTTCTCTCTATATATATTACATATATACATAGGTAAGAGAAAGTAAAAAAAAGTCCACAATTCACCTAATCTTTCCTGTTTTGGGAATTTTTTAAACTATATAGGCTACTGATATTTAATCTCGAAATTTTTTCAGTCAAGTTTAAATTCTCTTCCTCATATAACATACGAATCACGCATACACGCAACACAAAAAAAGCAATAATAACTTTAAAAAAGTGTCAAACCTTTATTTAATTCGAGTGTTTTTTGTTTTGTTTTTTTGTGAAATCCCTCTCCCTCTTAAAAGTCCTTGAGAGATAAAGGAGAAAAAAAAAAGGGCGTCTGAAGGGTGCAAAGCCACAAAAAAGGGGGAGAGAAAAAATAAAGAAGAAAATCTCGTAAAAATCAAACACGCACCTTGATTTCTTTCTTGCTAATTGCTTCCATGTTTTTTTTAATTATAATGTTTTAAAAAAATAGAGAAATGTTGTTGTTTAGTTATAATCAAAGAGGAAGGAAGGAATTTCCATCCTAATATTTTCATATATTCTCTACTATTATACTACAAAATTCACCAAAATTAAATTTCTCTCGCTTTCTCTTAAAAGGCCTTTTAAGTACAATTAACGAGTAGTTCTCAGAAAAAAAAAAATTTAATCAACGCACATGTATATAAATTTAAATAGTGAGATACATGAAACGTGAATTTATTATTTTATATAAATATTTGTAAGCTTTTTAATGAAACGCGCTTACATGCTTTCGCTTTTACAGAAGTCTTAAAAAAAAAAAAAACTCGAAAAATACCAGAGTGGTTTACAGAAATCGCGTTTATTAGACATTCTTCTTAATTCAATTAAAAATTATAGTAATTATCAAGATAAATATAGATAATCTTAAAAGACAAGGGATGTGGACTTTATCTTTTAATTTTTTTTTTAAATAAAATATTTACATAATAAATCCTAATGGTCCGTTTAAATCAGGTATGTGTAACCTTTAAAGGACCTGTGGGCCGGATTAGACATAAAATTTTTTAAATCCTCAAATGTATGTAGGCCTACTTACTAATTGGTCCAACTATTGGGGCTCCGTGTGTGACATGGTGCAAGGAATGAAACTTGCAAATTAATATAAATTAATAATAAAAACCAAAAAATAAATTTATTTTATTAGCTTTTAAAAAGAAGACCTATTTCAATAATAAAATTATTTTTTATATAATTAAATATTTATTAATTCATATATCCGTAAAAATAAGAGTGGCCGCCGGAAGTCGAACCACGGATAATCCACTTTATAGTTCCATAGTTCAACTCCCGGCCGCACACTCTTATTTTTTCGGATATATGAATTAATAAATATTTAATTATGTAAATTTCCGTTTCGTCAGCTCACATATGCGATATATATAATACAAGTTAAAGGCGCGGCTTCCCGCTTCTCAACTTAGCCCTGGCGGGCGAAGTCTCGATACGTGATCAGTAGTTTTTCTCTTAATTTTAAAGCCCATCTTATTTTTGCTGAAATGAAAATTACAATGAATCAAGTTTAAAATATGAGTATTCGCCCTGCCCGGCCTCTGGGTTTTTGAAGGCCATGAGAAAATTACGGGCAAGAAGCAAGCCTAAATTTCCCTTTAATAAACCCATTCGGAGCCAACGTAAAGCACGCAAATGGAAATCAGGCGGACCCAGAGACCTATTAAAAAAAAATCAAGAATTTTAAAATAAAAATTTCGGGGGGGGGGGGGGACAATTACACAAAAAGTCTTTAAACTTTCAAACCCCTTGATAGATATTCATTCAAGAATTTTAAATCAAAAAAAGAATGTTAATATTTGAAGAAACAGAAGAATTAAAAATTTCGGGAGGTGGGGGGCAATTACACAAAAAATCTTTCAACTTTTAAATCCCTTGATAGATATTCATTCAAGAATTTTAAATCCAAAAAAGCATGTTTATATTTGAAGAAACAGAAGAATTAAAAATTTCGGGGGGGGGGACAATTACACAAAAAAGTCTTTCAACTTTCAAATCCCTTGATAGATATTCATTAAAGAATTTTAAATCCAAAAAAGCATGTTTATATTTGAAGAAACAGAAGAATTAAAAATTTCGGGGGGGGGGGGGCAATTACACAAAAAATCTTTCAACTTTTAAATCCCTTGATAGATATTCATTCAAGAATTTTAAATCCAAAAAAGCATGTTTATATTTGAAGAAACAGAAGAATTAAAAATTTCGGGGGGGGGCAATTACACAAAAAATCTTTCAACTTTTAAATCCCTTGATAGATATTCATTCAAGAATTTTAAATCCAAAAAAGCATGTTAATATTTGAAGAAACAGAAGAATTAAAAATTTCGGGAGGGGGGGGCAATTACACAAAAAATCTTTCAACTTTTAAATCCCTTGATAGATATTCATTCAAGAATTTTAAATCCAAAAAAGCATGTTTATATTTGAAGAAACAGAAGAATTAAAAATTTCGGGGGTGGGACAATTACACAAAAAAGTATTTAAACTTTTAAACCCCTTGATAGATATTCATTAAAGAATTTTAAATCCAAAAAAGCATGTTTATATTTGAAGAAACAGAAGAATTAAAAATTTCGGGGGGGGGGGGGGCAATTACACAAAAAATCTTTCAACTTTTAAATCCCTTGATAGATATTCGTTCAAGAATTTTAAATCCAAAAAAGCATGTTTATATTTGAAGAAACAGAAGAATTAAAAATTTCGGGGGGGGGGGGGGGGCAATTACACAAAAAATCTTTAAACTTTTAAATCCCTTGATAGATATTCATTCAAGAATTTTAAATCCAAAAAAGCATGTTAATATTTGAAGAAATAGAAGAATTAAAAATTTCGGGAGGGGGGGCAATTACACAAAAAATATTTAAACTTTTAAATCCCTTGATAGATATTCATTCAAGAATTTTAAATCCAAAAAAGCATGTTTTTATTTGAAGAAATAGAAGAATTAAAAATTTCGGGGGGGGGCAATTACACAAAAAATCTTTCAACTTTTAAATCCCTTGATAGATATTCATTCAAGGAATTTTAAATCCAAAAAAGCATGTTAATATTTGGAAGAATTGAAGAATTTTAAATCCAAAAAAAGCATGTTAATATTTGAAGAAACAGAAGAATTAAAAATTTCGGGGGGGGGGGGGCAATTATACAAAAAATATTTAAACTTTTAAATCCCTTGAGGCCCTCGGGGCATGGCGTAGAAGGTTAGCTGATGCTAACTATGTATACCAAACGTCGTGGGTTCGGACTGAGCGTCCGATGATTTTATATAAGGCATTTGGATACCAAATGAAAAACATAAGAATGCCTGGACCCCAATATGTATAATAATAAATAACGGATATCGTTTAAAGTCTTAAATGGCCTAAAGTTGCCGAAAAGACTGTGTGAAGGTGTGTGTGAGTGTGAGTGTGAATGAGTTTTTTCAAAAAAAAAAAAAAAAAAAATCCCTTGATAGATATTCATTCAAGAATTTTAAATCGAAAAACATGTTAATATTTGAAGAAATAGAAGAATTAAAAAATTTGGGGGGGGGGGGCTGCCGAATTAAAAAAAAACTCTGAAACAACGAATTTAGATTCTTATCAAGGGAAGGCTTTAGGGAAGAAACCAAATTCTCTCCTGGTTAAAAAAAAATTTGAATTTGCCTCTCCGGCTCCGCCCTCTCTGTATTTCGCCAATCAACGCTATCCCTGAGGCCTGATTGGTTGTTTCCACATCGGACACGGTTTAAGGCAATTATATATAAGTATG
>JAKCPI010008931.1:0-15365 GCA_023213315.1 Euborellia annulipes
GGGGGACATTATGATGCTGCACCCACCACAAACCCATTCCATCTCTTTGTATAAAAGAGCAAAGACTATAACTGTATCTAAATATTACTATCAGAATAATTAAAAAAAGAAAATATTTTAATCCCATTTCTTATTCCGATTTAAAACTGGTTATTGAACTCTCTATTTTGACCGATTTGAATACTTTCTTTTAATCGTTTTTTAATATTTTTGATCTTAATATTTTAGTAAAACTCGTTTTTTTTCGCCTTCTTATTTTCCTTCTTATATTTGAAAAGAAATCGAGTGAACAAATAGAGGAAACTTGTAAAATACTATCGTTCGGGGAGAAATTTTAAACAAAGGATTTGATAGATTTCCAGACATTCAAATAAAACATGTTTAATATTTCTACGAATTTCTGATAAGATAAATAAATAAATTTCACATTTCTCAGGGAATTAAGTGCAAAAAAATATAGATATTTGCTGGTAAATGTTATCTCAACTAAAAGAGATATATCAGTGAAAAATATTGGAACATACTATCTAAAGAAAAAAATTCGGTAAAATATAACTATTAAATATTTTTATTTCTAATTTATTCATAACACCTGAATGCAGTTGAATCCACGGAATTCCTGTAGTGTATAATCTTCTCTTGTCAAATTACATTAAATTATATGGTAGACTTGCTTGAATCGTTTGCTTTCAAATTTTATTAAAATTGATCATAATTTGGCACTTGTAGCTATCTAATTTTTACTTTCTCTTACCTATATGTATATGTTAATAAATATACATATACAGAGAAAAATTGGATTCATGACAAAAATTCGATGCCGAGATTTTGATGGATATACACGTTTTGAGATCCCCTGAGTCCAAAAAAGTGGTTTTCGCAACATGATCTGTCTGTGTGTCTGTCAAGGGCGGATACAAGGGGGAAGGGTTAAAGGGGGTAATTACCCCTCCCCCCCCGTGATTTGAGAAAAATATTTTTTTTTGGAAAGAAATTGTATTTTTAATATAAAATTTTAATTCAGCACGGTGCTGCACAACTTTCTCTTACCGAAGGGTAAGAGAAAGTTGTGTGCTGTGCGCCAGTCACACCAGATTTTTTTAAAAAGGATTTAGTTTTTTGTAGATAAAAGTATTCTGCATGAATGTAAAATTTTCTAAATTTTAAAATGAATTTTTTTTTCGGTATTTGTCTTTTTTTTTGCTCTTGGGGACCGTAGTGCAGATATTATCCGGAACATTTAGAAAATAATTATAACTTCTTTTAATATTTGTTTTTTATTAAAAAATGATCTTAAACTTACAAAGGCCATATTTATATTGAAAAACAATATAAAACTTCATTTCAAAATACGTCTAATGTGGAGCTTCATTTCAAAACACAACTAACTGGTAATGTGGAGCTCAGGGGCGGATACAAGGGGGGGGGGGGGTAAAGGGGTAATTACCCCCCCCCCGAGATTTGAAAAAATACCTTTTTCGCAAAAAAATCTATTTTCAACGTAAAATTTTAAAAATCAATACTTAAAAATAGGATTTGTATTTATATTCTCACGAAAATCCCAGGTTCCGAAAAAGAGCGAAATTTTCCGAGAACGGCACATGAAAAAATTTTTGGTTCCGCGGGTGGTAAACATTTTTTGCATTTTCCGGTTCCGCCAAGGGCACTTGAAAAAATTTTTGGTTCCGCGGAAGGGAAAAATTTTGCCTCTAAAAAAAGGAAAAATATTTTTACGGACGGGAAAATTTTTTGGTTCCGCGAACAGCACATGGAAAATTTTCGGTTCCACGAACGGCACATGAAAAAATTTTTGGTTCCGCAAAATCAAAATTTTGGTTCCGCGAAAAACAACATTTTTCGTAGAAAAATTTTTGAGAACAGGCCCCCCCGAAAACAATTTCTATATACGCCCCTGGTGCTGTGCGATGAGTCACACCAGATTACCCCTCGCGAGAAACACCTCTGGATCCGCCCTTGGTGGAGCTTCTTCATTTAATAGGGCTATCAGTAGAAACGTCGATTAAAAAAAAAAAAAAATTTAAAGTTCATTTCTCCTTTACTTATATCACTTTAGAAAAAAACTTTAGATTCTTTAACATTTAGGTCAATTATTCTCTTGCCTTTTTAAATTTATTCTTGTTCAAAATAATACGTAGCTTTTATACTCATACTTGTTTGTAATTATTTTTTAAATACAATATTTTATTAAAATTATTTATTTATTTTTCAGATATTTCTCCGCTATTATGAAGTAAAACATTCTCCGTTCCTCTCCAAATCGTTTTGTGTCTCTTCAAAAGCCAATCTCCGTGTTGGCCTAACACTCAGGCGGAGATCATTTGGGTGAGTCGAAATTCTCATTTTTAATTTTTATTTTAATTAATGAATGACCGTCTCATTGAGATTTTTATTTACTTTTCTTCTTTTTTGAAACGACACAAAAATCCGGTACGACCAGTCACGTCGGATTTTTACGAAGGGAAATTAATTTGATGGAAAAAAATCCCTAAGGATATTTTCTATTGCTTTTATTACATACCTTTTCATACAACAAATTCACACAACAAAATACATAAGAAAAAGTCTTCACAATTTTCACTACCTGACTCCCCTTTTATTTAAATAAAATAGAATCGTCCACCTTCCCCCCTAACGATAATTAGTATTAGAGAAGCCTAGGTACTCTCCCCTCTCTTTTTGTAATCACATTAAAATATTCAATATAATAATTCCCCCTCTCTTCTTCTTCCTCCCACTTCTGACTAATTAGCCAATCACAAGGGCTGTATTCTTTGGCGCCTTTAGGCCTGCTTAGAAAAGAACACTGAGCTAGCCTAGAGAGGTTAGTAGAGGGGAGGCTTTTGAGTAAAGAATAACCTGTGCAACTTTTCGCAAGAAATACCCAAGCCACCTCAGTTATAGTGCAGACATCATGGCAGATGGCAGGCTCTCTCGCGCTCTCTTCGTTTCTCGCAGTTTTTGCCTAGGTATTTGACTTCTATATTGCTAATTATTTATTAATTATTCTCATTAATCATTCAATATTTATAATTGATAAAAAATTTCAAGAATTTCTAGATTTTTTTTTTTAAATTATTAATCACTGCCTCAACTACAAACAGCACTTATTTTTTGATGTTAGATGACGCCTTTAAGCCCCGGGCCCCTTTCTGAATATTAGTGTCGTACCTTATATGAATACATATTGTCGTTATTTTTCTTTTTCTTTTTTTTTACTCTCCATTTTAATTGATGATTTATTTTCTATTTATTTTATTTTTACCATAAAATATCCCTATCTACTCTGAGTTCATGATCAAATTTTCTATTCTCTTATGTCTTTATCTCATTTGATATAAGATTATTTATTATAATTCTATGTGTACAAACAAATTATTTTATAAAAAATTAAAAGATATCAAGTAAATGGAGTGAATATTTTATATGAATTAGATAGGCATTTTATAAAGTATAGCGAATCTTATTTAGTTCTTCGACTTCTTATCCATACATGTTCACGTACTATACATTAACTCTTTATATAAACTTATTCTTTGTTAAATATTGAATCAGTAGTTGAGGGCTAGGATATTCTTATTTGAAAGTAAAATTAAAGTCCAGTAATTCTTTCATCTTGTTTTTGCTAAAAGCGTTTCTGTACCTTCTAAGACCCTGAGGCAATACAAAATCACTTTCATACGAAAGTTGCCTATGATGCCCCATTACAATTAGGCTCATAGAAGTACATCTTCTATCTTTATCTTATATCAAGTTTTTGACATTATTTAATCCATTTTACAAATTTAATTTTATTAGCTATTTCATATTGAATGAAATCACACATACACACAGGAATCTAAATATTACATGAAACAAAAATATATTATCGGAGTCGAAAATATTATATTTTTTATTCTTGAATTAAATCATTTTTGATATTTATTTGTTGATAGGTCAAACGCCATATATAAAATTAATGAATAATTATATTTTTAACATAGGCCTACTATTTTTTTTAAATAATTTTTTTCTTAGTTTTTTTCTCTTTACTTCTCTTATCTCTTTCGAGTCTGAACCTGTCTTGATTCTCTTTGTTTTCTTAAAGAAATTAATCTATAAGCACCCTTTACTTTTAGAAAAAGGACATTTTTATAATCATCCTTCTTGCTTCAAGGTGAATTAATGAATGCAAATATTTTTTTTAACCTTCTTTTTCGCTCCTTTATCTTTGGGTCTCATTTCACTTATATTTTATTTAAAAGTATGGTGTGACTAGTTGCACCAAATTTTTTGCATCGACATATATTTAATTTGCCAATATACTATATTAGAATTCGAGATGTAATTTTTGGTTTTTGTTCCTTTCGTCGTTAACAAAACAAATTACGCTAGGTCTCGTTTTTGGATGCCTTCGAGTAAGTACTAGTGCTTTACTGATGTACTTTTTTAGTTTTTGACAATTTTCTCGATATTTGCTTTAGCAATTTCATTCAAATTTTTAATATTTACTATTTACGGTATACAAAACAAAATACGATTGATCTCGTCTTTGGGAAATCTCGCGTAGGCCTACTAGTACTTTACTGATGTACTTTTTTGAGTTTTTCAATTTTCTCAAAAATTCGCTATGATTTATTTCACATTTTAAATACCAATATGAAATTATCCCAGTTCCGGATCCAGGGGTGTTTCTCGGGGGGGGGGTAATCTGGAGTGACTGTTCGCACAGCACACATTTTTTTCTTAATTTCGGTAATGTAAAGGCGCATTCTGTACTTGTTTGCCAGAATATAAATATAAATCAAATTTTTAAGTATTAATTTTTAAAATTTTACATTAAAAATACATTTTTTTTTTCGAAAAAAAGTATTTTTTTTAAATCTCGGGGGGGGGGGGTAATTATCCCCTTTACCCCCTCCCCCCTTGTATCCGCCCTTGAATTATCCTAGGTTCTTTGGGATACTTCGAGTACGTACTATTATTTTACTGAGGTATAAGCTTAATACTTTTTTAGTTATTTCCAATTTTATCAAAAGAAAAAAACACCGAGCTCGGTCATCTCGGAACTTATTTATTAATATGTCGACATATTTATTTTTTATTTAAAAATTTTATTTTATTTAAAAAATCTGGTGTGACAAACACAACTTTCAATTACCCAAGATAAGCGAAAGTTGTATATTATTGCTGGGCGAATAGTCCACCGTGTTATTTATTTTTCACTTTCGGACTTTTTTTCAATATATTTTTTTTTTTTTGACGGTTATAAAAGCGACATTAAATAAAAAGTGAATCTATTTGATAGAAGTAAAATTAGAACATTACAATTAGTGTAATATTCCATTCAAATCTTGTCTTTGAGCCAGAGGTTTGCTTTTCTCACAATTAAAAATTTTTTTTTTTTGTTTATTTTTTAGAAATCGACGAATCGCCTTCGAGAATTGACATCATAAAGAGACCATCCTTCATCAGACATCGCGTTACGTCAGCCAGGCAGTCACTACAGCAGATTCCACGAGTGTAGCAGCTACATTTAAAGTCTGTATGAACATTTACGTGGGCGTAGAGTAAGCAGTTTAGGATTTTTCAAAATTTTTTTGACTTTTCTTATTCCGGCTTAAATATAGAATATTTTTACCTAGGTGTATGGATAGGATGTATTAATAATTACAATCAATTCTCCCATTTCAGAGTCCCTCTTAGATAGTTAAAGATTTATATTCAAGATTTTTAAATTAAAAATTAATTAATTTTTAAAACCACTTCATTTTTACTTTTTTTATTTAAATTTACTTAAATAATTTGTCAAATTTTTTTTCTAAATTCATTTTTTAATATACTAATTTTAATTTTTTAATTGTTTTATTAAAGAATAGGTTTTTATATTTCAGTACCCAATGCAGGTTTCGTTTCTCAAGGTAAAGGGATGGATGAATGTTCAATGTGCATAAGGTATACGATTATTGGTAATATGTGGTACATTCGTTAATTGGTAATATTTATATATATGGTCAATGCACAGTACTCATTTCATCCCTTTACCCCACGGGGGAGCAACATCAACATATGAGACAATTCAAGTGTGCATGCATTATTATTTTAACTATTATTATTTAATTCAGTTTTAGGTTTTGCGTGTATGTGATTATTAACAAATACTATTTAAGGGGATTATCTCTTTATGTTTAATGTTTAAGAATACACGCAATTCTTATTAGATTATTTAGAAATATATAGGTTCTATATAGAGGGCGCATAATTAGAAAATCTCTACGCTCACGCATTTATATATTAATGGGGTTTTAGGCCTACTATGTCGGAATTCTCTGATGTTCTCTTGAATTGACGTTCACTTGTGAATTGATTCCTGAATACTGGCATAGGGTGTTGTTGTTCGTCCCATTTAGGTTTAGGCAGGGCTCCCAGGAGAGGATCATTTCACTTTTGACCGTCGTTCAAGGGAAATAGGAGAATTTCTCTATCGCATGTTTCCCTCTTTCGCGTTTTTGAGAGAAAGAGTGTTTTCTCTTTCTCCGAGGCTCTTTGTCCATCAGTGCTGAGTTCTGGGCCTTGGTTGTTTCAGGACAGAATGAGTTAATGTTCAAGATGTTAGGAGTTCGTATAGGTTGTTGTTAGCTTAGGGTTCTTTTTTTTCAGCATGCATCTTGAACAACGTCATTCTGTTTCTGAGATGAGCAATCAAGGGGGATCTTCAGTATTGTATTGGCCGGGCTTCCTTCCTAACTCGTGAATGATTCTCAGATCAATTATCTCTGCTTTATTTTAGTTCGCTATTAAACGACATTGAATAGGCAGGTGGGTGGAGATTAATTGATCTGTAATGTTTCTTAGTACATATGTACTGTATGTGTTCCATTTCCTCTTTACCTTTCTTTGGGTTTGTGGGCGCGTTTTCACCGTATCGTTTCGAAGTGATATAATGAAGGCTTACCTGCCTTCCGGGAGTGTTCGCGTTCGCGTTCGCGAGTGTCTCAAGAAAGAAGAGGAACTGCATTTTAGAATTAGATGGCCGTCCCGGTCATAGATAGTGTGGGATTAGGTTAGCTTTTAGGGAAGCCCTCGTTGAGCCGAAAGAAGCAGTCTACAAAGTAAGTTAAAAAAGTTTTCAATATTTTTCATAAAATATTACGTAGTATCAATGATATAAATTAATCTTTTAATTCTTCTTTTGTTTTAGATGGTTAGGGTGGGAGTGGGGGCTGAGATCTTCGAGTTTCTTCAGGGCATAACCAACTGGATCCTTTCGTAAGTAATATTAAATCTAATAGTTAAAAAATTGCATAATTTAATAAAAGATTTTTTCAGGTCGGTCAGATCTTATTGAAGTTCCAGATTCCAACTCCTTTTTTAAGTTTTAAGAAACGATATTTGTTGATGTCGCATTTCGGAGTTCCAGGGGCTGAGTTAGGCGCACAACTGAATTATTTTGTAAGTAATAAATTAAATTTAACAATTTAAACTTCTATTTTAATAAAGGAATTCTACTTTTCTCATGTTTTTTATAGATACTTTTGAAAGAACATTTATTTACATAACAAGACTTTTCAAAATCCTTCAATAGAAATAAATGTTTTTCGCTCAGGATGAGAAGCGAACCTGGGACCCTATGCACGAGAATAACCGCTTTGAAGATTTATCAGGTGTGTTATGGTTACGTCTATTTCAATGGTTTCCAAACTTTATGTTACAATAGCTACCTTAAAAATCTGGTAGGACTGGCGTATAGCACACAACTTTCTCTTACCTTCGGTAATCGAAAGTTGTGTTCTGTGCTTGTCACACCAGATTTTTTGTGTCGACATATATTTAGTTCCCGACAGTACGGAACATTTGAATTCAGATTTATAAGTATGGGAAAATATTTATATTTTGTTACCATGGCAACCATTTCTCCTATCTTCCCTATGAAATACAAGAGTAAAGTGGTCTTCAGAAGATTTCAATCGCAAAATGAGTATATACATTTTAAAGAACATCTAAAAAATAATTGATTTTTGAATTTTAAAAAAATCGTTGGAGCAAATTTTGAGAAAATCGAAAAAAACTGAAAAAGTACATCAGTAAAGTACTAGTACTCTTTGGCCGATTTTGATTAAAAGCTTATTTTCCTGTCCCGGGGGGTGTTTAACTTAAATATAAAATTTCAACCTCGTAGCTCAATTCCTTCATCCTTAAAATTGAACACACACCCACCCACCCACCCACCCACCCACAGACAGACCATGTCGCGAAAACCACTTTTTTGGATTCAGAGGACCTCAAAACGTGAAGATCCATCAAAATCTCGACATCGAATTTTTGACATGAATCCAATACTTTCTCTCTATATATATATTACATATATACATAGGTAAGAGAAAGTAAAAATATTTAATCATATGACGTACACTTTACTGATGTGGAAGCATTCGTAGTTCAGCGCCATCTATGAATCATCGCGTGGTCAAGTTTGGAACTAAAGTGCTAAGAGCAACTATATATATCTCGAGACAAAAAATCTGGTGTGCCCAGCACGGTGCACAACTTTCTCTTGCCGAAATGTAAGAGAAAGTTGTGTGCTGTGCGCCAGTCACACCAGATTTTTTTTAGATGGTCTTAAAAATGTATATTTTCCCATGTTTATAAATTTTAATATATCGGATGATATCGACCCAAAAATCTGGTCTGACAAGCACAGAACACAACTTCCTCGTACCTCCGGTGCTGTACGACCAGTAACGAGATTTTTAAAATAATTTTGTTGATTTTTAAATATCAGTACCAACCAAGATGAAGGGGTCATTTTAATCCACTTCTCTCTATTTATATGATCGGATTAAAGATTAATCAGCAAATGGGTTATTCGTTAGCACAGAATCCATATTAGTCCTTCAAACAAATAAATATACTCCTTGGCTAAATACAAATATTTATTTGCTCAATATTTAATTAGCCGTTTTGGGCACACGTGGACACAGATTAGTATCCAAAACACGATATCTATTTGAATATCGCCTAAAGTTGTTATATTTATAGTGAATTATCTCATCATCATCTCGCAGTTGATATTGTTTCTTTATCATGAGGTTTTTCCTAATATTGACTCTAAAAATATTTATCCACTTTGTTACCTTATGCTTTCTCGTTGTCGTTGGCTTGTTATAA
Source organism: Euborellia annulipes (assembly GCA_023213315.1). NCBI lineage: Eukaryota > Metazoa > Arthropoda > Insecta > Dermaptera > Anisolabididae > Euborellia > Euborellia annulipes. The sequence goes on from JAKCPI010008931.1 coordinate 9,166, forward strand.
TAATTTGGAAGTCCTCAGAATGATTAATCAAAATACTATTTTGTATTATAACCAGTTTTGTATATCATAGAACTTGTCAAATAAACTATGAAAAAATCTGGTGTGACTGGTACACAATTTACTCTTATCCTTCGGCAAGAGAAAGTTGTGTTCTGTGCTTGTCATACCAAATTTTTTGTATCGGCATATATTTAGTTTCCGAGGGTAGGGTACATTCGATTTTCAAGATGTTAAATTTTTTTTTTTTTTTTTTTTTTTTTTTTAAACATTCACACTTTTTTCTCATTCACACTCACATTCATACACACATTCACACAGTCTTTTCGGCAACTTAGGCCATTTAAGACTTTGACGATAACCGTTATTTAAGAATTTATCTATTATTGGGGTCCAGGCATTCTTATTTAAGCCATTTGGTATCCAAATGGCTTAAATAAAATCATCGGACTGCCTGGGGTCCGAACCCGAGACGTTTGGTATACGAGGTGAGCACGCTAACCCCTACACCAAACCCCTAGGGCGATGTTAAATTTATAAGTGCCCCCGGGTTTGGCGTAGTAGGTAGCGTGCCTACCTCCTATACCAAACGTCGCGGGTTCGGACCCAGGCAGTCCGATGATTTTATTTAAGCCATTTGGATACCAGATGGCTTAAATAGAAATGCCTGAACCCCCAATATGTATATTAATTACAACGGTTATCGTAAAAGTCTTAAATGGCCTGAGTGCCGAAAGGACTGTGTGAATGTGTGTGTGAGTGTGAGTGAGAATGAGAAAAAGTGTGAATGTTTTAAAAAAAAAAAAAAAAATTTATAAGTATGGGAAAATATTTATATTTTGTTACCATGGCAACCATTTCTCCTATCTTTTCTCTGGAGTACAAGAGTAAAGTGGGCTTCAGAAGATGTCACTGGCAAAATGAGAATTTACATTTTAGAAGAGCATCTAAATAATAATTGATTTTTGAATTAAAAAAAAATCGTTGGAGCAAATTTTGAAAAAATCGAAAAAAAAAAAAACTGAAAAAGTACATCAGTAAAGTACTAGTACTCTGGCTGATTTTGTTCAAAAGCCTCATGTCACGTCCCATGGGGGGGGGGCTAACTTAAGTATAAAATTTCAACATCCTAGCTCTATTTGATCTTGAATTATTTGAATAATCTTGAATTATTATTAAATTATTTTGTTCACAGACACACACATACACACACACACAGACAGACCATGTCGCGAAAACCACTTTTTTGGATTCAGGGGACCTCAAAACGTGTATATCCGTCAAAATCTCGACATCGAATTTTTGACATGAATCCAATACTTTGTCTCTCTATGTATTGACATATATAGAGGTAAGAGAAAGTAAAAAACTAAATAAAATAACTGTTACTTTTCATTTACCACAGAAAAAAGTGAGTTTTCTTAAAAGTCGGGGGGGGGGGGTTGAGTAATTGATTGTTTATCCGTAAGACAATTCAAATAACAGAACAACTCTTGAAACCAATAGGCCTTCAAAAACTTGGCTGAATACATAATTTTCATTTAAAAATTTTCAAGGCCTCTGACCCGGAAGTTAAAACGTTAATAAATACCATTAACATAAACGATAAATTTATTCCATTTTTATCCTCTTATAATTAATTTATTGATTAGTTAATTTCATAATTGATACAGGGGTTCTCTTTAATATCGATAAAAATTTGTTTTAATCAATAAATATTATTTAACAAAATTTATTTAGATCTATATCTCAAAATAGGCATATCAACTTAAAAATCTCTATTCATTTTTAAATTAACATTTGAGTGACATGATGTATGAAAAATGCAATATGCATTTTTCAATCTGATTAATTAATATAAAAGGAAGAATAGAAGGATGTTGAGAATGAAGTGAGGATGCTGAGAATAGATGGGCGTGGGCGTGAGGGTCACCTCACCTGGCCACTTGACTCCAACCACATCGGACCACCCGCAGTCTCAAGCAAGTCATTCTCCATACTCCTTCTGGTCACAGCAAGTCATCCCCCCACTTCATCTCTCTTCTCTTATTAATCCCCATAATGTTTTTTTTTTTCCCTCTACGATACCGTTCCCGTTTTATTTATTGCTATTTTTTTGCGGCGCTTAAGTCAAGGATTCATTAAATATTACGCTGCCAAATATTTGTCCCCGGCAAAGGAGTGTATTTATTTGTTTGTCTGTCTAATAGAGAGCGGCTCAGTAAGGAGAGGGGGGCGAGCGACTTTCAGAGAGGACTTAACGCCAATGTGGACTTAGCACACACCAAATAAGTTACCATTTAAGTCGTAAGGAGTACATTGCGAGTTGAGAGGATTGCCAAACTAGCAATCATCCCCCACCCTCGATATTTTTTAAGAAAAAGCATCCAATCCCTTTTTTTCTGGGATAAATATACAACGTAATCTGTTATTTTAATTAGTTTTTTAGAAATAAAACAAGCACGAGCATATAAACATATTTGAAACATTGATAATGAGACAATAAAGTTGGGCCGAAACTTCACGATTTCATCTTTAACAAAAGTTTCATTTTTTTTAGCTACTTCTGCCTTATCCTTAGTATCAAATATGAAATTAGAAATTCTTTCTGATTTTCTACTACCCTTTACTTTCTCTTACCAATAAGTATATAAATTTATATTAATTTATATATAGAGAGAAAGTAGTGGATTAATGACAAAAATTAGATGTCGAGATTTAGATGTAAATACATGTTTTGAGGTCCTCTGAGTCCAACAAAATGCGTCCCACAAAATAGTCCGTCTGAGTTCAATTTAAAACATGAATTGAGTTGAGCTACGTGGCTGAAATTTATATTCAAGTTAGGTACCCTTCTGAGGCGTGAAAACAACAAAATCGGCTAAAAAGTACTAATACTTTACTGAAGTACTTTTTTAATTTACTCAAAATTCGCTCTAACGTTTCTGTTTAAATTTCAAAAATCAATTATTTTTTAGATTTTTTTTTTAAACACACAGCCTCGACCCTTGTTTTTTTCGGCAACTTAGGCCATTTAAGACTTTTTACTATACCCGTTATTTGTAAATTTATCTATTGTGGGTCCAGGCATTCTTATTTAAGCCATTTAGTATCCAAATGGCATAAATAAAATCATCGGACTGCCTGGGGTCCGAACCCTCGACCCTTGGTAAACAAGGCAGGGGCGCTACCAACTACACCAAGCCCGAGGGCACACTTTATTCTTGTACTTCATATGAAAGAATGGTTATCATTGTAACAAATTATAAATATCTTCCCATGTTTATCAATTTTATATCTTTAATTCTTAAATTCTGGGGAAACTAAATATATTATGTCGACACAAAAGAATCTATAGATTCTATAGTATAACAAGCACAGAACACAACTTTCACTTACTTAAGAGAAAGTTATCTACTGTGCGACCACTCACACCAGATTTTTTTATAAATAATAATTAAGCATTGCTCATATTTATTAAAACATTCCCAATTAGTGTCTAATGTTAATATTGATAACCTTCAAAGCCAAGGTGTGTGGTTCGGATCCCAGGCATCCATCCCGTTGAATATTTATAAATCATTTGGATACCAAATGGTATAAATAAATGTGCCTGGACCTATGTGAATGAGAAAAAAGTGTGAATGTTTAAAAAAAAAAAGTGTCGTTTAAATAAGGTCGGAATCTAAATGGTCTCAGGTACCGAATATGACCTAAAAAATAAATAAAAGATGGTCGCCCAATAAAATATTTCGTTTTTCAATATTTTCTTCAAATAATAAAATATTTCTTAACTAATGGCAATGTTATGTTATTTTTTCACAAGGACAAACCTGTCGTCAGTGGACAATTAATAAATGCCGTGCATTTGCATTTTTTTATATTTTTAAGAAAAAGAAAGAAAAAAAAAGAGAGGAAGAAAAAGAAACCACCAGCCGCAAATATTTGTGCAAATACTTTATTATAACAGAATCCGGTTGTTTGATTGCTCTCTCTTCTCTCTCTCCCTCTCTCTGGGCGTTTTATCGGCAAATAAAAGTGATTTCTGTAACAGGCCCTCGTCTCGTGTAAATGTTGACGTTCTGTTCATAATTAACCGCCTTCGGAGTCAAACAACGTCAACGGGCTTCTTCTCTCTCTCTCTCTTTCAGAAGAGAGAGAATCGCAATCTAAATTCTACCCACCTGAGAGGAGAACTAGGTTAAAGAGCTTTTTTTTTAATTTTAATTAATTAAAGTTAGAATATCCACAATCTCACCTAAAAAAATTTAAATTTTTACTAAGGGGCTTTCTTATGAGTAGAGATCGGAATTTTATGCAGTAAAAACTGCTAAAATATGCAGCATTAAATAGCAAAATATTCAAATATATGCAGTAAATACTGCCAAAATATACGTGGTACATTTATACGCATTAAAAAATGAAAACCTAAAAAAAATTCATTTATTTGAAGGTGCACTAGGAAAGGAATGTAAATAAAAAATCCGCTATAGACACTACTTTCAAATATGTACCAGGAGCGGGTTGGCCCACTCGCGATATTTCGCAGAATAATTGGAAGATTGTGTTACGGATCAGAATGTAGGTTACTAGCACTGCCACCCTACTTCTGCCAAAACAACTATAGCGATCGGAGTAAACTCGCATGAGTTAGGTTCAATTATTCGTTTTTTGCAACTGGAAGAAAATTTGTACTATCCAGTTTGGTATCCAAATGGATTAAATAAAATCATCGGACTGCCTGGGGTCCGAACCCGCGACGTTTGGTATGGTAGATAGGCACGCTACAAACTACACCAAGCTCGAGGGCAACTCTGGTGACTTACAGTTTATTGAACGAAATTTTTCATTATATATGAGCACGTGTGTTTTTTGTTGTGAAGTTAGTATCAGATATATGAAAATGTTCTTATTGTTTTCTATAGCGCTCTAGTTCTTTGCCTATGTGTCGTTCGGGAAGATATGAAATGTTTTCGCTTAAGAGATTTTTTTCAAAAGAGCACAAATTGAGCTTCGGGGAGAGAGTTGTTGAGATCCTTGCTGGAATACTCTTATTGCCAACTTCTTAAGCCCAAGTAAGGTGTCTGCAGTGCTCCTAACAGCATTCTCTCATCTATAACCTCTGAACCATAACAATGATTCGAAATTACGACAAAAAAAAAAAAAAAAAAACTGATAGAGGAAAACATTTGGATTGGCTACCAATCAGTCTAAATGCCCTTAGATGCCGAAAAAGACCTTAAATCAAATTAAAAAAAAAATCAATATTTTGCTTAAAAATTCCACTAAAATACTGCAAATAATTATTATTTATTAGGGCTTTTTTTCAAACTTTTTAGTTCCCTTGACATTATTAAATAACGAAATTTTAATTGAAAATTTATTTCTCATATAATTATACAAACATTCTGATGAAGAAAAAACCAATATTTATACGAAACAACATAAAAATATAAATTTGTCTATTTTTCTCCTCCCATTTAATATTGTAATGTTTTTGTGAGCTGGATTCTCTCATGCTGGCCACATCACGTCACCTCTGGATATTGATTCAAGTGTTGGACCAATAAAGAGACAAAAAAGTCGAGGGACGCCCTCTCTATCTCTGCCTTACTTTGCTTTCCTCGTGGTTTAATAAAGTAAGTGAGGAGACGAGAGAGATCTATCTTGTTAATGCTCAGGGCATATATTTACGTACGTTTAGATTAAGCGATTGTACACCCTGAGGTTTACTCTCGAGTGATTTTTTTATTTGATCTTCTTTATTTTTTCATTTACAAAACGTGAATAATTTTGACTGGAGAGAGAGATAAAAAATTGCTCTTAAAAAGAATTAGGATACGCATCAATATACCAAAATGTTCAACAATTTTCAAGTTGAGTCTAAATTAAAAGAAAAGAAGAAGGGAAGGAATAAAACAGATATCATCGCTTTCCATTTCATTAATTATTTTTAACTAACTTGCTTTCTAATTTCTCTCTTAGGATGGGGATATATTATACTATCCCGAGTCAAAACTAAATTACTATTTAAACCTCAAAATCTTCAGTGAGGTTTTCGAGGGTCAGTTTTAGGAAGATAACAAAGAAAGTAATCCCAATTTGTACCCTCAAAATCCTACGATTTTACAACTTTGAGGTTTAAATCAGAACTGCAGAATCTACAATTGGCTCTCAAAAACTTCAAACCATATAGAAATTAT